>OAMR01000024.1:4138658-4162529 GCA_900205405.1 Echinochloa crus-galli | reverse complement strand
GGGCCCAAAGACGGGCGATTCGCTCGCCTCCACGCCCCACGCGCGCGCTCGGCGCACCGGAGCGCGAGGCCGCCGGGGCCACTGCCACGCTGGGCCACGGCGGCACGGCGCCCACTCGCCAGCGGCGAGCAGCCGGGGGGAACGGGCGCCGCGCGGCCAACACCGAATGCTGACTGTGCCCGCTCGGAGCCCGGGAGCCCGGGCCATGCACGCGGCGGCATGGCCGGCGCACGCTCCCGCCGCGCCGCGGCCGCGTGCCGCCACGCCGCCACCCGACGGCCGCTCTGCTAGCCTGCTATAAAGCCACTCCTCTCCGACAGCAGCTGCAGCACCACAGCTAGATAGCACTAGCCACTAGCACACCGCATCCGAGAAGCTCCCGACAGCCATAGTACAGTAGCAGACTAGCAGCTTCTTCTTCTACCTAACCTAGAGCAGCAGGCAAGAGCTCTTGCTGCGTGGTGTTTGTTTGGTTTTGGTATAGTTTGAGATCCACTTGCACACGTACACACGCTCAAAAACTACCATGGCACCAGTGTCGGCAGCCAGCTACCTTGTCCAATACGGCGGCATTGCGTCCTCCTCCGGCGCCGTCTACGCCGCGCCTTGCGATGATGGGCGCCGCAGCGCGCGAGGAAGTATGGCGGAGACGGACAGCGACGACGACGACGATGACTACGACTGCGCTCCTGCTGCCTGAGACAGAGAGGTGTCACACCGTACGTCTTCTGGTGAAACTAATGTGCGCCATGAGACAGGCGATCGACCTAATACTACTGCTATTATTAGTCCCGAATAGAGCACTGCCGCCGCTGCAAGCCGTATAAGTAATAACTCCACCGATTTTAGGTACGGTATAAGTAGTTACGTATGTATATGCAGGCTTCACAAAGTATATGTGTATTCCCATGTGTAGCTTATGAGGCAGTTGAATGAGGGTTTGGTTTTGTATAAGCTAGAGTTCATGCAGGCTAGCTAATGTAAGCAATATATAAATAATAATAAACACCGAGTTACGTTCTAAACTTTAATTTTGGATCTGAAGATGCAACAAACTGAAACTGGATTTTCGTCAATGTGTGTATACTTCGGCCACTGTGTTTGCTGATCACGTGCTCCTGCTATTCGAATTGATCAAGTGGGTCATGAATTGTTGCCTTCATCTCTCGTATTGTAGACTTGTAGTTTGGTCATTGCATGCGTGCGTGTATGGACTGATCGACTGTATGTGTTGAGTGTGTCTACGTATGACTACCAAGAGAGCTACTGAGAGGAGTCCACCGACTTCTTAGGAAGAAAACCAATTTCTTCTCCGAACAAAGGTACGCTCAACTGTATCTCGAATTACACTAGGGGTCGAGCGCGCCTGCTACCCTGATGTAACAGGGTTATATGCATGTCTAGTTGCGTCAATAGATTTGTGTTAAATTACTTTCAATATGATGTTGATTTTGTGACAGTTAATAATATGTGTAAGATGAATAAATAGTTAAAATCTATTTTTAAAGACTTTCTTATTCTATAACAAGATCTTACAGTTATGGGACCATATGCGCTAAAACAGCCGAATAAGTTGGATTTTTTTTTAAAAAAAAATCCAACTTATTCGGCTGTTTTAGCGCATATGGTCCCATAACTGTAAGATCTTGTTATAGAATAAGAAAGTCTTTAAAAATAGATTTTAACTATTTATTCATCTTACACATATTATTAACTGTCACAAAATCATACACGCAGACATCCTGAAGCTCTCTCTTATACACATCTAGATGTGTATAAGAGAGAGCTTCAGGATGTCTGCGTGTATGATTTTGTGACAGTTAATAATATGTGTAAGATGAATAAATAGTTAAAATCTATTTTTAAAGACTTTCTTATTCTATAACAAGATCTTACAGTTATGGGACCATATGCGCTAAAACAGCCGAATAAGTTGGATTCTTTTTTAAAAAAAAATAATTATGATAAGAGAGTGCTACAAATTACCACGCGTTAATCCAAAAACGAAAAGAACCTATACAGTTCGAATCTATGATGATCTAACCATCAATATTAAAACCAAAGAGTAAATGTCTAATGTGATTAACAAAAATTTAGTTTGGAACAAATAATTATGAAAAAACATTAATTTGACTTTCATAGGAATTAGGAAGAAAAAAATAAAAGTCTACGTAAAACCCAACAAGTAAATGATAAATTTGAAATTAAAATATATGGAAAGTTAGTAGTTTGATCTCCATACAAATCGAGAACAAAAAAACAAATAAAAAGTTAATGTAAATACAATTAATAAATTGCTATTTAAATTTAAAAATAGAAAAAAATAATATTTGGTTTCCATATGATTTGTAAAAAAACACCCTAATAAAGGTGTGTATAAAAGTTTAGCATGCAGTTATTTACTATAAGTGAAGTTGAAAATGTTGCCTCCTTTGCCCTTCCGTCTTAAGGCCAAGAAAGTGCCATGCCAATTGGTTAAAAAGAGAATAATCAACATTACTGAGCCACATGGATCCAAAATATAACAATTGAGATAAATTTAAAACTTATAATACTAGAATGTTTGTGGGTAAAATAATTATATGAATCATTTTTAGATATCTCATTAGGGTTTTGATTAATTTTGATGATATGCTTGAGATTTTTATGAAATAATTCAAGAGAGTAATGCATATGCGGAGATTAATTAAGATGCTGTTCACATGAAATGTTCTTAGTGGAGAAAAGATTGTTTATTAGTCAGGAGATCTATAGTATATAGAATGAACCAAATGCATGTTTGTATGGCTCGCGAAGTAGTTAGACTTTAGGAATGCATATTCTAATTTACGCATATATACAGGGGTGGACCCACGTTGAAGGGAGTGAGGGCACATGCCCTCACTCAAATTTCTGGTGACAAGGTAATCAACAACTTTTTTACAATAATCTTCATAAGTTTAGTTTGTTTTAAGGCATGCCCTCACTCAAGGATTGCTCTAGGTCCGCCCCTGCACACACACACACACACACACACACACACACACACACATATATATATATATATATATACACACACACACACACACACACAGATATCGCAAATTGAGATTTTAAGGAATGTGATGACCTGATGCTGAAAACCAAATCAGGAGAAATATATATTCAGGTTGCTGAGTCTACATGGACATGGATGATGGTGCAGTAATTATAATCAAATCAAAGCAGTTTGTGGTGGTAGAGATCCTTGAATATCCAAGGGAAAGGGGAAAATAAGGAGGACTTCCATCGTGCAGGAATTAGGACCTAGAAAGACCTCCATCCAAAAATACCGTTCACATAGCACCGACCGAGAAATAGCTGAACACATGGGCAATGGACCGAGAAAGACCTAGTTTTGCTCTACCTTGACACGGGAAATACACTTAGCAGGCAATGGAAAAGACCCAAATGAAAAAAGAAAGATAGTACTTGGGCTGGAAGAAACAGATCGAGAGGTGGTACAGTGGAACGAAGCTAATGACCACGAGACAGAAATGCATAGATACGACACACCAAAGCTTCGGTACAGAAAGTTGTTGACCCACTTGTGTGATGTCTGGGGAGCTATTGAAGACATGGACAGGATGTAAGTAGAGAGACTATTTTTGCTACTGAAGCCATACATGATGCGACGACGATGCGGGTGATGTGGAATAATTCCACCCGGTTAATTCATGCTTGCGTTTCTATAGCCACATCAATTTTTCTTGTTCCTCTTCAGGATGTCTGCGTGTATCTTGCTCTTTTGGAGTCCGTCTGTTTATTCTTTTTGCAAGGTGGATATTTTTTATGTACGGTTCTGTTTCCACTATCCGCCCAGCAAAGGTTTTATGATGCGACCCTTGCAAGACGTACCCGTACCTGGAAATGGCCACTCAGAATTTTCATAATGATCTGAAAGAAAAAACTCAAAATCCTGGTTACTCCTAGTAAGTAAATTACTTGGCATGCTCCTGGACCCGTGCTTGTCCAACCAACCGAACCACATACGTTGCTCGTGTTGTTTCTCCAACCATTAAACCCGGCTCTATCAATGTTCAGGCGTGCGGGCCTCACGCCCCTCGACTTCAGACTTCAGATGAGCTTTGTTCGGAGTTCAGCTTCGGAGCAATGATGGTGGTTGTCTGGACGCATTGCCGGAGACGCAAAATTAGGAAAATTTAAATTAACGCCTACTCCTTCTGCCCCAACAAAGTAGAAGATACTCTAGAATTCAAAATTTGTCCCATAAAACAAGTCATTTTACTATATTTAGTAGGAGCATGTGCATATGCAACAACCAATTAGTATCAAATATGGCTAATAATTAGGACAATCAAGGTCATTTTACTTTCTTGTTAACTAGTCCATCAACCCGTACAGTTGCACGGGCTAGAATTTTTAAAAGAGCCATATTTCTATAATTACCGAACATATTATACAAAGATTCAGATTTTGAAGGTTCCAAACTGTTTAATAATTTGATAAGCTTATTTTCTATGTTGCTTAACACTACAAGAAACTATTTAATCTGTGACGATCTCCCGGCGACATTTTCAGAAAACGTCACTATTTTGCCTTGAGCCCAGAAAGCCCAGAAAAGCCCAGAAAATTGCGACGAAATCCTTGCGACGGTTACAGAAACGTTACCATTTTGCTCTAACCCAGATAACTGTAACATTTCTTCATTTTTGTCACGGTTCGGCCCAAAATGCTGCAACGTTTATACAAATTTGTCGCGAACGTAAATTAAAAAAAATTGTCATTTCCCATATGAAAAAATAAAAAAATATACCATGTGAGGTTGGAACCGTGGTGTTGAGTTCCATGAATAAAACCTTCTACCACTATTAGTAACAAATTTTATTTATTGACCATCAGCATGCCAAAGTTCGCTTTTGGTCCTCTAACTCCCTCTTTTGGGCTATCTTTCCTCACTCTCTTTCCTACATGGGCCAACCATTAAAACCAGCATGTCAAAGTTCGTTTTTGGTCCTCCAACTCCCGCGCTCAGCTCACCGCGCCCTCCGGCCCAGCTCGCCCCGCCGGCCCAGCTCGCCACGGCCCACTCGCACTTGGAGCCCACTCGTGAGGGAGAGAGAAGGAATAGAGTTGACCCGGGGACAAACATGTTTGACTAAGATTTTCCAAGGTTTTTATGTTGAAACTCAAATTTTGACCAAAACAAAAGTTTTTAGAATTTAAAACCCTACAACTTTCATATTGGGCAATTTTTTAATTGAGCTATGGTTTATGTAGTAAAATAAATTTAGGAGAGTTGACCCAGGGTCAAACGATGTTTGACCGAGATTTAAAGAGAAAAAACGTGTTGAAACACGAAAATCGACCAAAACAAAAGTTTCTTAGAATATAAAATAATACAACTTTCATATTGAGTGATTTTTGAATTGAGCTATGGTTTATGTAGTAAAATAAATTTAGGAGAGTTGACCCTTGGTCAAATGATGTTTGACCGAGATTTAAAGAGAAAAAACGTGTTGAAACTCGAAAATCGTCCAAAACAAAAGTTTCTTAGAATACCAAAACAAAAGTTTCTTAGAATTTAAAATCCTACAACTTTCATATTGAGTGATTTTTGAATTGAGCTATGGTTTATGTAGTAAAATAAATTTAGGAGAGTTGACCCGGGGTCAAACGATGTTTGACCGAGATTTAAAGAGAAAAACATGTTGAAACTCGAAAATCGACCAAAACAAAAGTTTCTTAGAATTAAAAGTTCTACAACTTTCATATTGAAATGTTTTTGATTTGAGCTCTAGATTTAGGAGAAAAACTGAGTTTTCTTTAAACTTCTTTAAATGAATTTGAACTTGAATTTCAAAATGGAGTTGAACCAACTTTTTTTAAAAAACAAATGGTAATGTAACTTCATATTTGATAATATTATACTAAATGTGTGGCTGTGTCCAATTTGTAAGTGTATATGAGCAATATAAGTCTTGAGTTGTATGGAATTTTAAAGTTTGAGTTGAATTGTATGAAGCAATGTGAGAGAACAATCTAGTTTATGAACAATGTATACTCTTTTTTCATGGAACCCAATGAAAATTCTATGTCAAGTGTAAACATCCATAAAATGATTCCATGTCAATTTTCAGAATTTCTGGAGAAGTTTTTGGTATCATTATCATTATTTTATAATAAGATGACTAGTGGAAGTTTGAAATTTTTCTATAAGTTAACTGAATTTTTCGTCAATATCTCATATGTGGACTAGAATGGACTATAGGTGCCTAAATATAGTTTTTTAAAATTTTTTGAATCTTATTAGACGTACATATAGGTCAGTTTCGAATTACTTTCGGTAAACACGCATAAATTCATTTAAATAGTAGAAAATAGAAAATCTACTTCAAAAATCTTGAAACTCCTACATGACAAGTTATATGTTGTTTGTTACATGTAAAAAATATATTGGTTAATTTAAGATAGTTATTTTTATGTGCTACTTCACAATGGTACAATAAAATAAAAAAGAAAAAGAAAAACGTTTAGCAGAGAATAAATGACATAGGGCCCGTTTTGGCCCAAACGGCCCAGTTGTTTACAGTCGTCTATTGTAAATCCAACGGCTCCGATCGCATGGACACGCTATATAACGTAGCAAACCCTAGCTTCCCTCCAGACTCCTCACGCCGCGCCTCCCTCAGTCCCTCGTTGCCTCCGCGCCTCCCCATCCACTCTGCCGCTCCTCGACCCTCCGCTCGCCGGGCCTCCATCCCTCGGCCCCTCCTCCACTCTTCCCCACCCCCTTTCTCGCCGCCGCTTCGCGCGGCCTCCGCGCCTCCGCCCAATCCATTCATAGCACCAGCACCAGCAGCTTCGTCTTCCACGCCCCGGAGCGTTGGTACTGCTTGTGGCGGCCACGCATGCCAGCGCCAGATCCGGCCGCGACGGGTCTAGGTCAAGCCGGCGCGGACCCAGATCCAGCAGCACATCCTCCGCCGACGCATCTTCCTCTTCTCTCGCCCACGCTTCGTCTTCCTCCTCTACTGCAGCGAGATCCGCCCGCCGTCGCCGTGAGATCCGCTACGCTCGCGATGTGGCGCAGCTGCATCTCGCGGGGCCTCTCCAGGGCCATGGCCTCCGCCTCCAGGTCAGTCTCTCTCTCTCTCTCAACCATATCCCTTCCTTCGACTCCTCTCTATTCCCCTCCTCTCTCCATCCATCCAGATGGCCGGCGACAAGGGTGCGCGGGTGGCCAGAGGCGCAGCAGCTGGGGCATGGTCGTCGAGCTCGCGCAAGGCGGCGGCGTGCGGGATCTACGCGGTAGAGGAGGTCAGGGGAGACCTCACGACTGGATCCAGCTGGCGCCTCGTCCTCCTCCACCCGGAGCTCGACCAGTTCATGGTTCGTCCCCGTCCCTGTCCAGTTCTTGCACTTGATTTCCGTTCGGATTTCCAAATCTAATCCGCGTGCTAATCTATCTGACTGATTTCTCCGGCGGCGGCTGCTGCTGCGGCACACGATTCCATGGACGCGCGCGCATAGAGGAGGCTTCTGCAGCAGCTTCATCACTTCCTCTCTCGTACATGGCCACTCGTGTGGATTGTTCACTTCTTTTCACCCTCCTATATCTGATTTCGTGCATTTAGCTTTACACATAGTGCCTTTCGTCCTGTTTCGTCTCCGCAGCTTAGGTGGTTGCTGAAATGTGTTGTTATATGCTTAACACAACCATGTTCTGACCATTTATATTTCTTGTATGTATGTCAGGGTGTCACTATTTGAGCATTACGTCTGAAGGTTTAAGCTGGATGACAACGAATGGAGCAATGCAAATGTCAGATTGTAAAGTAGAAATTAATTGTGTGATATCAATAGAATTCTGTAGGATCTGTTATTGGATGAATTGGTTGAAAACTACATTCTAATTTTGAAACTGATTGTTGTTTATTGTGCTCTTATATGGGCTTTATGGCTTCTTTTGGGTGGGCTGAAATGGTTGTAAAACTGGGCTTTTGAAATTTGGTGACTAGTAGGCTATTGGGCCCAAAAATATTTGGTCTGGTTATCGTTCTGGCCTGCTAATAAATGGGCTTTTACCATTTCAGCCCGTTAATAAATGGGCCTGCTATGATGTCATCAGCCACGTCTCAAAAAAAAATTCCACGTCAGTGGTCTGTCATTGTCCACATTAATTCCACGTCATCAACCAGGTCAGCAATGGCTGCCACGTCAACCGCCACATTGGCATCCATGTCATTAGCCACATCACCTTAATATTCAATCCATGATGAAGCTTGTGACGTTTATTTTTGTCACAAACATTGGGCCTGTACTGGGCTTTGCGGGCTCAAGGCCAATCTATGACAGTTTGAAAACGTCACGGTTCGCTTCAATCTATGACGAATTATGTTAAACCGTTACAAATTTAATTAATGACGCTCGATCCATGACGTTTTCTGAAATCGTCACGGACACTGTTTTATGACAATTTTTTAGTGATCTATGACAAAATTGTTTCGTCATAGATTAAATGGTTTCTTGTAGTGTAATAAGGTTTTGTGTTACTAAACTTACCTTCTTCTGTAGTTGGCCATGAAAACATTAAGAAATAGGCTGCCTATCAACCAAATACTTGCTCATATATATACTGATGCATAAATGTCTAAAATTTAATAATCCAACTCTATTTATCTATTTCCATGTTGTAATGTACTCCATGTCTAATTATTCAACCTTTAAAACGTACAGTGACAAACCAATATCCACATGGAGATGAAGTCATGCGTTCTGAAATTATTGGTTGCTCCTTGCTATATGATTAGCCATTGATTAAATGGTTTGGGGGAATATGAAGAAAAAACTTTTGATAACAGCAAGCGCCATGTGGCGAAATGATATGGTTTTTGATAAAATAATCATGTATTCTCACTTATAGGTACTTTTCAGAGATACTTATTGGATTAGATCATGGGTGATACTCCAAAAGGAGAAAGAAAAAGACTCCATAAAAACGGCATGCCGCCATCTGGAGATAATGGCCATGGAAGTTTTCGCCACGCATGGGCGGAGGTTTAGCAATAGATTGGACGACTAAAGCTTTGTTTGCTTTATCTTTACCTTTTGTGCTAGCGTTTTGTGCTATGGTGTCTGAGTGTGCTATGATGGGGACGGAGTCTCTAAAATAGCAAGAATCTTGTAATCATTTGGCCGGATGCAAACTTGTTTGCAGAAGCTGGGACGTTTTTCATTTTCTTGTAAAACTCTTTATCTAAAAAATTAATACTCATTGTAAATTTCTCTCACCTATATATATTTGAAGGCCTAACAATTTTGCATCACTGCAGCCTACCGGCAACGCTTCTTCGCCCATGTGATCAGGCCGCCAGTTACCTATATATAGAGAATCATATGTTTGAGACGGTTGAGTCACTTAACAGTTAGCTTCTTGACAATATATGAACATCCACTCCGATACTTTCTTCAAGCCAAGTGATGCCATCGTCGATATACTTGTGGGGAAATAAAGCCTCCTTTTTGTTTATTGTCCCTTCTACAGATTCAGCTACGAAGACAAATATATTAGCCAAAACAACATAATTTTTGCTTACAAAGACAAAATGAGACAACGTAACGTACTGCTATAATCTTCTTCACTGGCAATTACTCCATCATCGGTACCCTCTCCAGTGTGCAGCCATTGTATGGCACCAGCAGCACCCCCATCTGAGCCGATCGATGAACCTTTGAGATAAATGGGAACGTGTCGTTAGATGACCAGACTGAAGTGATATGCATATTTGTGCTTTCCTTTAATTTGTTCCCTCTTATGGTCACGGTCATGCATAAGCCTTCTTGATGATATTGTCCATATACTACATAGTGGCCAAGGAGGCTAACGGAGAACTTGTGGCCTCGACCGATATTGATGCCATCAATCCAGTTCAAGTTCGATGACTGATGATTTTTCCTGTTGATCTTGCCAATGTTTTAGGAGCAAGAACCCGGCAAGGTGCTGTGTAAGTGTAACGTTGGCTCATTATGCACGCGGCATCGATGATGGGCCAAACACATGTTATGGACGCAAATACAAACCTCATCATGCTTCTATATTAATTTCGTGGTGTTTATCCATCTCCATGGGTGAGATCCCGTGATGCGCTACATCTCACAGAACAATCTCCATCAACACATCAATTTTAACTGCAACTCTGTCCATTCACGGCACGATGCTCGTCGCCCCTCTCCAATTGCCGCAGTCAGTGCACACCCTGCAATCTCACAGAAGTAAGATACAACGTCTGGAGATGTCTCAGAGGTAACCTACATATAAATAGGCCATGACGTACCTGCAGTATGATGAAGATCTACATAGGTTGCTTCTACTCATCCCTTGCATTTGTTCCGTGCCTGCTCATGATCTCCGTGACTCTCTTTTGTCTACGCATGCTGCTACCGTGGTGCGAGCTCCCCGATCTTGAATGCCTCAAGTCAGTCGCGATCGAGGGAGGGAGGCAGACATGTTTGTTGAGAACATGAGATCGGTAGTGATCACGTGGTGGAGATAATTCAGTTCAGATAGTGTGCATCAGATCACATCACGTGAAGATGAATTGAGTTTTCTTGGACACTTAGATTAATCTTTTAATGGCATATTTTTGTAATTTTGACACAACTATTAGGGGTTACTTTGAACTCTTTTCATAATGGCAGTGTGGGTAATTTTTCTAAAAATATAATAGATCCAATGGCTATTATTGATGGTAATGATTAGATTATATAGAATAGATGGTTAGATGTTTCTGATTTTTGTGAGAATTTCTATTATTTATCTTTTTTCCTAGCGCGTCTCGTGGGAATTAACGTGGAGGCTTCAAAAGGAGCCTCCAATTAGTAATAGTAAGATGTGCCCTAAAATTTCTAGATGACTTTTATTTTGGATGGGGGGAGTATACATTATTCTTTGTTTCACAGTATATCTTCTATTAAATGATGATCATGGAATAAAGTGCCTATGGAAAGTCACCATGAGTATATTATTTGAGTTTACACTCTATTTGGAATTCACAAATAACATTCCAAAATGGATTTTTATACAAATTTCATATGTACTAAAAACAAATTCTCCTCAAAAAAAAATATGTACTAAAAACAAATGGCACTCTAAATGATTTATTTGATTCCGAGCAAGATAAGCCTTAAGAGAATTTTGGAGGTGGGCTAGATGTTTTGGAGGCCCTAAGCGACTGCTCATGAATTAGGTTAGAATTGGGCGATTGGTGGGCTCTAAGCTCTCTGCATCTGGCTTCTTAGGAAAGCTGGAGAGAGGTGGTAGTTGGTGAATGCCGCTACTGGACGATGGAGGAGGGCAGCTGACATGTAGGATCTGGGTGGGGAGGCTTGACGAAGGCCCCATGCCCCCATCAGAGACATATAGGTGTGTGGGCGTGTGGCATTGTTAGATAGTGGATCTGGCACCAAGAGGTGCTGAAGACGCTTGGAGGACGGTGGAGTGAGAGCAAGAATGCGGTCGAGTGATATTGGTTGGCCATGACAGAGAAGCATCAAGATGGAGGAGATGATGAGAAAAATGTGAGGTAGAAGAAATAACTAAGGCCATTTGGTTAGTGGTCCAATATTTCTAAAACTTACAAATACTAAAATAATCACTTTTAATTAATTCTTTAGAAGTTACGCCAAAAAAGTTGGGATGATTTTCTAACGGTATGCATATTATGACACATCATGTGGAATCCATATACAGTGATTCCTCCTCTCTTTTGTTTTCCAAATATTGATAGCGGTTACAATGAGTACAGGCCTTCTGCTACATGAGAAGAAACTAGAAAATTGTGTGGCGTTGCAACACGGTATAGCCCGCCAGTGTGGTTGTAGTTTTATTATGTATTTATTTAAGTAAGCGAATGTACAGCTCCATCTTTAAAATCTAAATATTCATTGTATATGGATTAAATAATTTTGTCAATCTTTAACTATTCATTTAGTAAATTAAATGATTTTTCGGCATGTCTTGTTATATTTCTATAGTTGATTTTTGTTAGCAAAGCCATGGGAAGTCATCAACATTCATTTAGTTTATATATATCTCTAAATTTTCATCATCAACATTTTTTTTGGGTTCATGAACATGAAGTTGTGATTGTCTGAGTGCAATGCTCGTGTAAATTAAAATAAGTCATGAACCTAAGCCTAATATGCTCCATGACATCCTATGACATCAGCAAGTTTCATCATATACATTTCACCAACTAAGTTGAGTTTTGATCATTCTAGAAGTTGAGCCAACTTGAATGATTTGATTTTAAGTCTTTAATGAAATTTACTAAGGAACTGTTTGGATTCACCCTGTTAATTCATTACTGTTTACTGGTTTAGTCAATGTTGCAGAATTTATTGGAGAATGTAAAAATCAGTAGAAAAGTAGGAACCACACATCAAATTCTAGATTCTCTTGTTGCTACTGGAGTAGCTTCGTGTCCCCAGCCTTCCTTCGCTGCTAGGCCTGCTTTGTTTAGATGTTAGAATTGGAAGGGTGAATTTGAGAGTATGACGTCACTTTATAATCATTGCGTCACTGTAGCATTTCGTTTGTATTTATAAAAAATTATCCAAAAATTGATTAATTAGACTCAAAATATTCGTCTCGCAGAGCATAACAAAACTGTATAATTAGTTTTTGATTTCATCTACATTTAGTACTTAATGCATGCTATGACATTTTGATGTGATGAGGAATCTTCTTTTTTATAGTAAATTTGGGAGTGGAATTTAGGATCTAAACAAGGCCTGCGCCAGACAATTGCTATGTTGCTCTGTGAGATGATGTCCGGCTCTGTGTAGATGCTAAGACGTGTGCTTTTCTGCTCGGTGGGCTAGCTAGCAGACATCAGTGTGGTTGTGCCTCGTTTTTTTAACCGTCCAATATCAATTAGATGACCGGTTTTTTACACGCTGATATCCTTTTGAGATCGCGACATGGTTTATTAGGTCATTATAGATAACAAGTTACATACTGTAGCAATCAAACATGGAATATGCATACAAGGTTCTACATCAGGAATACATCATCCTATGATGTTAGAACTATTCATTGAGCTTCTACACATGAATGTTGAACTCAAATGTATAATTATTTAAGTTCAATTAATGTGTAAGACATATTTTGAAATGAAAAAATCATTCTAAATTATATTTAATCTTAATTTATATTACAATATGTTTAAAATTTCTATAGAATTCACATAACTTTATATCCAAATTCATATACGTCCACTAGTTGTTAATTCAAATTTACAAAGTTTGACATATTAAAATCAAAATATAAAGTACATTGATGGAAGAGAAGGTGTAAATTGTAAAAATCAAAAATAAAAGTGAAATTTAGGTAAGTGCAAGAAATTATGAAAATGACATTTAATATTATTCATGTTATTCTCAAATTTAAGGTCAAACTACAATCTAGCCCTTGTTTAGATGTCAAATTTGACGTCTTGATGTGCGCGTGTCACTGTAACATTTCGTTTGTATTTGTGAAAAATTATTCAAATATTGATTAATTAGACTCAAAATGTTCGTCTCGCAAAGTACAACAAAACTGTGCAATTAGTTTTTTGATTTCATCTATATTTAGTACTCCATGCATGTGCCAACATTTTGATGTGATGGAAATCTTTTTTTGCATAGTGAACTTTGGGGTGCAAATTTGGAATCTAAACAAGGCCCTAATGACTAGAATATACGAGTCCCTACGTATGTAAGATTATATTGTAACCAACATTATCACTTTTTGTGAGAAGTAAATATTCAATTTTTTCTTAATATTTTAGTCATTACCACTTATGAAATCTCTCCCTCCCAAAAATAATGATGGTCTAAAGTTTTAATTGTTAAAAAAGTATGATGACAGAAGCATGATGACCAGATAAAACAAGTAACTCGAGTTCAGATCATTTGAAAATAATGTCAACGTATCACAAAATAGTAAAGTGTTTGGGTTTTGGAACACATATTATTTCTCATGAAAACTGCAAGGTCTGCTGACCTTTGCCCAAAAAGAAAATAAAAAAGGGACGGTGTGCTTCCAACGTGCTAACGTATGATCAAATTTTGACTCTAATTTGTTTCCCAAAAAGTAAAAAAATGAAGTCAAACTTCATTGTATGTACAAATACTTAGTTTATGAGCCCCTATTTGATGAATGTAAAGATATATTTTCTTAACTAGTAGTTTTGCACGTGCGGCACGCACGTGTTTTTGAAAACATAGTAAATAAAAATTATATCTACTTAAAAATCTATACAAAATAATTTTATATTTATAGCAAACTGCACACAGGGCAAATATTCCATAATAAGTTGATAAATGCCATAGAAAATCCATATATTCGACCATGAATGTTTTAATAGTCCCCCAAAGCTACTATATCATTTATTACATCAATCACTATTCATGCTGTAAGCTTGGAGGGTAGAACAATAATCCAGTTACCATCTTATAAACGGGAAAAGGGAAACTAGTTAGCAGCATGAGCCTGACTTCTTATCTCCTCACTTGTTGACATTCGGTTTCTGTCTTTGGAACATCTTGTACGTGGGAAAATCCAGTTCATTTATACCATCTGATTGGCAGACCTCTCAACCTATGCCACTAAATCATAAGCCATTCATTTTATGTGCTAACCACTCAATATTTTGCCCCTTTGGACCCTGCTTGTTGGACGATTGGATTGGAGTTGGATCCTGGACAAAATTCTCAGCATCCCTATAGCTGGCTCCTATGTATGCTCAACATATGCACCAACCAGACTATTCGAGTTCTTTAACAAGACAGTGCAGGTCATTGACATCTGCCCCAAACATATCAATTTATACGTACATGTTGAAAAGAACTGTCGGTCTGTTACTATAACGAACACAAAATCCACTGACAGAACAAAAATAACAGGCTGCTCAATTGAACTTCCAACCCTGATCATTGCTTCACTTCGCAATCCAATGCAGACTCACTATAACGAACACGAAATCCACTGACAGAACAAAAATATCAGGCTGCTCAATTGAACTTCCAACCCTGATCATTGCTTCACTTCGCAATCCAATGCAGAACTCCAACACTACCTGGGATGGAACTCAGGATGAGGGTACACGGGATTAAACAGAGGACCTATGTACTGAGTTGGTCTGTGTTGTAGTGCGAATGACCGGTCTTGAGCTCCAGGCATAGCAGTATACGGTTGACATCCAATGTGTTGGACTTGCGATACATTCAGAACCACAGGAACAGCAGGCGTTGGCAGCTTAAGAGTAGCCGGCCTTGGCTGTTTGGTATGCTGCTGGAGCTCCTGCACCTCTTGCAATTTACTCTACTGTTTTATTCCTTGAGGCTAATTCTCCTGATACTGCTGCAACGGCGATGTTGTCATCAGTTGTGGATTTTCTTGTTGATCTGCTGATGTTGCTTCCCTTGAATCAACTTGGTTTGATTCTGTTCTGGCTGTTGCTGGCTTTGTTGACCCTCGTGATGCTCCTCTTTCTTGTCCTTCCTTTTGTGCTGCTTATGCTTCTTTGGGTTACACTGCAGATTCCAAGTTGAGGCAGTTGATGGACATGCTGAAATTCGTTTCTTTGGATATTAACCTAACAGATTTTCAATCTCTGCCATGATAACACTGCTTTGGCTAGAATCAGCGATTTTCTGCTTAGCAAGATGATGTGCAGCCTGTAAATTTCGAACTTCCTTTGATGTAGCCAATTGCTGCATAGGTAGATGTCATTGTGAGACAATGACTCCACCCATAAGGGTTTAAACATAGTTGTCAAGAAAGCAGAATGATTGATGACCATACATCTATTTCTACAAGAATATAATTCGTTCCAAATTCTGAATGTTGACAACCTAAAGGATTGCTCCATAGCTCAAGTATAGCAAAACATAAACTATACTTAATTGTTATCCTGCAGAAGTTGGCAGGTAGCCAGTTACAACCATATTGTCAGGTAAATCAGGGAAGTATTCCCCTACTAACGCAATAAATCGATTTGTAAGGGCTAGTGCATACCAGGGACTTCCATGATGTATTATTTCCATATATCTCCATAGCAGTCTGTTTGGCCTTTTCAACACATCCCTTCAGCAGAGAAAGTAGAGGGTACTTGTCCTTCAACTTAAAAACATGTGCCAAATAAAGCAACCGAGGCGCATGGTGAGAACCTGACGTCGAGCACAAGATCCTCAGCAACAGGTTACAACCCAATCACTGCCGCCAACACTTACAAATGAGCTTGCATCAGAAATTTCATGCCTAGTTGTCAATTTCAGGATAACAAAAATGACTTTTGTCAGCCTACAACAAAGTTATCATGGCACGAAAAATAATAAAGCATCCCTTTTCCAAAAAAAACTTTGGCATTTTCAGTATTAGTGCAATTCTTGGACTACTAACAAGAGCTAAATACTTCAGTAGCCAATATAGGAACTGGATGCTGATGCAGCAATTAGTATAATCAATTTTTTAATTTATGAAAACCATGCACTTACAAGTCTTCGAGATCATGCTTAGCTAAGGCAGCTATATACAATTCTTATATGCTCAACCAATTTCAGTATCTCACCAAAGTATATACAAAATAATTAACACAGAACATGGAGCAACATACATGTTCGGCCACAGCTCTAGCTAAATTTATCTCTAAACATATACCCTCACTATGCCCACCATCATTGACTTGTAATACATCAGATTGATGTTAAGCATATGCACTGAAGCATCAAATTAGTACATAAATAATGCTATCAATATTCGACTATGTTAAGCACGCAGTCTGCTAACAATATTTATCTATTCCTCCCTCTAAAACTTCTGAACTGAATTGAACAAGAACTACCATGGCAAGATAATCGGGTCCTAATTTCATTCTAACTGAAACTTGTAGCCTTTTAGATCAACTGTGGACTGGATTAATCCATCCGAACATATAGCTTATCATGCTTTATTAGTTGCATCTGGCCAAGACAAATTAGGACCTCGAACTACTAACACATAGTAGAAGAATGGGAAAAACAATTTACCAATTATGCATATCAGAACACAGCTGCACTACATACTTCACAATCAAGAAAAAGATGATATACTCCTAACAAGAAAATAAATGAATGCACATTCCACTTATACATGAATGCTCATCACTAACAAGCAGATCTCAGTGAGTTTTTTTTTATCCCAGTGAGCATTACTACCTGGTGTTAATTGAAGCTGCTATGGCCTATGGCCAGATCTCCTTCTATCTCAGTCAACTTGAAGCCATCAGAGCCGATAATGCAAAGACAGTGTTGTTTTATTCCTGAAAAAATAACCAAAGCTGGCAATTACAACATTACATTTTATAATCTCAATCTGAAAAGAACATTGAACAAATTTTAAAGCTTATGATTCAGTACAAGTGCTAGGAACATATTTTTCTGGTTGGTAGTAGGAAATTCACTAACAAGTTTCAATGTGGTAGAAGCATGCATGTTTTCCATGAAGCCATTTATGCAAAAAATCACCACTCATCAAGAGCCAATGAAAACCAAATATGAATACTAAAAGAAATAAACTAACACTGAACAAACTGTTACCTTTTCGGGTCATCTAGGGGCTCCTCTCTTTAGCTTCCACCGATCAATACTCACATCTGAATGTCAATACTTTTTATAGTAGTTTTATAAGATATCCAATCTTGTAGGAGTCGCATAGATGCAGGCATACACCTATTTCAGAAATAATGATTCTTTTCTTCTCTGCAGTATATGATTATGCATGAGTTGGGGCTCCTCGGGCTCCCAAACCTAAGCATCCGTTTGGAGCACAAGAGTTCCATAAGAATCAATTCAACTGCAGCAGGAATTCTGAAAAAAACCCTCACGCTGTAAACAAGAGCATCAATCTTTCAAGTGGCATGATAACTCCAGTAAAACAGGTCAATAAGATGATTGTTGCTTTTGCATTACCTATAATATCAGACAATCCTAATTGAGAACAGAAAGGATTTGTTGCACGGAAACAACTGGACAGTACTCAAGTACAGCCTAGTCCCAGAATTCATCGCTTGTGAACACGGCCGCGCGGCAATCGAAGGTATAGCACACGATCACATGAATGTCTGAACATACATTTATCATTAGCTAGAACTAACCATTCCATCTAGAACTCCACCCTGCACTAATAATGTTGTCCACACAACACCATACAGTTCAAGCCTTAATAAATTCTAGGAAGAAAATAACAAAATTAACATAAGAACTCATCACTCATTTATCAAAAAAGAACAAACAAGGCATGTAATCAGCAACCAAAAGAACTTTTACCTAAGCCTGACCATTGTCCGTAGTCTCAGACCTATTGCTACTTGATTACATGATATGTTATGCTTTGTAGATGCTGCACAACATCTAAAACACCAGTATGCTATAAAAGCAATATGCAGACTAAACAATTGCCAGCAGAAAAATTATAACATAAATCGTGCACAACACAAGGTAACAGTTAAGCAAGATGTAGAGCCAAGCCTAGATAAACCAGTGAATAAACTCCTTTGCCTTACCTCAATAGATATGTCGGAATATTCAGTCCTTGCTAGGACCACTTCCGCACCAACGAGATGGTGTCCACCGCATGCTGAGGTGCCACTCCGCTCGCCATCGCCGTGCTGCCATTTACCACATACCCTTCGCGGCCTCGGATCTAGGCCGTAGCTGCCGATCTGCAGGCGAGACGCGAGAGAAGTAGGACGAGTTCTATTTCCATAACAAATAGCTCACACAATTTTCACATAAAATTCCTTCAGGCATACCTCTAACCTCTGTTTACTATCTTCTTTAACAAAAATTGGTTCGTGAACAACTCCAGCGAAAATTCATCAAAAATGGTACAATGAACTAACCATCATCATATTATTGTTGTCAGTAAGATGAAATGATCATCCTATTTGTAAATAAAAAACTAAACCTCTACTACCCAAAAATTCATAGACAATTGACACAAGCCCTATGAAATTGCAAAACTGTACACCAGTATTCACCTTGAGTTAATAAAGTATACAAGACCACTGAACAAAACCTTTGGAAGGAAAAGACTGTACTTAGAAGTGCATTAAGAAAAATGAGAGGTAGAGCTAAAATACCATTTTTAAAGATCCAAAATTAGACACCGCTAGGGTAAGGTTGAGTGCGCTCTACCATTGTGGCTGCCAAAGAAGTTGCTGCAGGCCACCAAAAAAATTTAATTCATCGATCAACACATTATTTATATTGGACAAAAATTATAGACATGCCGCTGGCTCAAAGCCAATAACGAAACATGTACCTTAAAAGGCTGAAACCAGATGCAAAATAACATCAAGATCTATATATATTTTCATCAAGAAGAAATTCAATTAATACAAACTTCAGGTAATACATCAGGTATACTTAGTGGAAGTTAACCAAGATCCCATATACTCCGAACTCTTAATTTAGGATCACAAGTAGATACCAAACATCTCTATTTTATTTTTCAATCGTCAGCTACATTTCAGGAACTTACAATTTGCGTTTCAGCCTTTCAGAGTCCAAGCAGATCACAAAATTTACTGGTCCCTCTGTTCCAGGATTTTTTTTAAGGACAAATATACATCACATTTTCAGATTCAGCTAGATAATTTCCTATTTCTACCACAAGAGCAGGGATGGTTTTCATTTACATGGCAAGAGAAAGGCAAAATCACCCAAGGGACACAAAGAGATGTAATCCGCCAAGCATTCACCTCATTCAGGTGAACACTCAATTTCTCTGAGAATTTGACACCACGGCAATGACAAGAGAAATCAAAGATTCGTGTAAGGAATCAATCTTTACCTTGCGGTGGTGGAGTGCCGAACTTCCTGAGACAGCCGCCGACATTAAACGCCTTGGGTGTGAGCAGGTTGCGGCAGCAGTGGCGGAGGACCAAGATCCACCTAAATAACTCCAAGTTAACAAGATAGAAGGGTAACAATCAGCAGCATAATCTTTCATATCTACCCTTTTTAATTAAACTATATTTCACAGCAGCCGCCTTTCCTATCATATTTGGAAAATCAGGAGGCGGCAGCCAATTTGTCCTTCAAACAAAGTGCATAGACATATAGTCCAATTTTACCATTTTACCAAAGTACATATAAAAGAATTATAACCCAGAAATATATATGGACCAACATACATGATCAACTACAGAATGTAGTTCCAACTCCCATGGATGTCACACAAGCCGCGCCAGCGGTCACCACGAAGCTGCTCCATCTTCCTATGACCAACACGCAGACAATAAAATCATCCAAAACCCCAATTAGTGTGGCAACCATGCATATCTATGCTCTCCCCATGTAACTCTTTAGGATCAGATTTTTAGATGAAGAATTAATTGTGTGAAAATGTTTCAAAAAATGCATGAGTACTGGTATCTGAGAGAACTCTAGTTGATTCAGCTTGTGACAAATTGAACTCAGCAGTTGCCAGGACAAGATCTCTTGGACTATAAAACAACAGTTAGAAAAGGAAGAGCAAATATATAGATAGCAGGACAACAAAGGTTCCAACATGACATGGAGAACAACAGAACGCATCAAAGTCTCACCATGGACTGAAAGCTGTCCGAAAATAGGCCTATTGGAGATATAGAAGTCTATTGAAATTTGATTGTGGCAAAGTCCATCTGCATAATTGTAGTACAGAAGGCCCATCATCTAACTGACAAGATGTGGAGAGTTCACGTGCTCATCTTCAGCTTCTAATGTGGAGAGTTAACTGGTCATGAATTCCAGCTTTGCTTGAAGGCACAAAATTAGAACAGTACAAACAATAAAAAAATATGACATTCTTGAGTATACTTCTTCAGTGCCTATGTATTAACAAAATTAGGACCTTTCACTCAAGTTTTGTGCCTGCAAGCAAAGTTATTAACAGAATACAAAGTTGTTATCTCCACAGACATCAATAATTAATAATTAGTTGTTCTGAAATATTGATCAGTCTTTAAGATAAAGCCATGATGAACTGTACCGGCAGCAGGTTTCAAAAGAACTGGATGCTTATCGTATGAATTATGATGTTTTCTCGAAAGACGCAGGAGAGCTCCACATGAATTATGATGTCATACAGAATTTGAATTATCCCCCAAAAGAACTCATGAGTTTAATTTGTTCTCCATAGTAGCAAACAAAATATACTTGAAAAATCTAGAACGGATCACATGTTCTCTAATGACAAAGAATGCCTAATTTATTAAACTAATAATTCATAAAAAAGATCGGTTTTGAAACATCAGCAAAATAATAGGCAAGCAAGACGAACATACCTGAGACTTGAAACCTCACTGCTCCTATGATGCTTACCTGCGCAAGCATAACTTAATATGCCTGCTGTGCTGGGCCTGCTAATGTGGCTGAAAATCAGAGAGAAAAAGCAAAGTTGTTGCTGTAATCAAAATGGTACAGAACCTGAAAGTCAATAGCTTGCACTTTTTGCCGACCAGCCAAACAATGCCCTTAGTAACCTCATGTGACATATCTCCATTTTGGATTAGTGGTTACATAGGTCACCCAAGTTTTTCTACTGATGAACAAAGTTAGGGAAAAAACTTGCAATGGCCATACCTTGTAGGTATCAGTTGCACAATCTTGCTCAGCCTCCACAGTTATTGCACCCAGAGCATGTACCAACTGGACTACTGAAGTCATAGCAGCTCAAATTGGACTCCTACCACTTGCATGAAAAGAAAAAATTACTGATGCAACTTTTTATACTGGCGAACAAAGTTATGGAAAAAAAAACTTGCATTGGCCATAATTATTCGGCCCCTACCATAAGGAAAAAAACATAACCAAACTGCTCAATCTGAAAATTCAGTAACACGTGGATTGATCAATTCGATGGAATGATAAGTTATTCTTTAAATTCCACCGACTCAAGCGTATTAAATAATGACTAAGTGTAATGATCAATTAGTCATTCCAATCTGATCAAATAGCAATTATAATTATGATTATGATTTCCTGAAGTGACCAATGCATCTGAGAATATTGCGATTCCATCATCCTCTACAGGTTTTCTCCCAACAGCCAAAAGAGAACTGATACTCCCCATGCCTGTGATGCAGCCATATTGGTGTTGGATAAGCCTTGCACTGTTTGGTCTTTGTGGGGCTGGTCCTTTTGTGGGGCTACTGCTGGTCCCTCTGTTCAGGACAGCAGGGTTAGGCAGTTACAGTCTCTTTGACTGCTGCTGGTCCTGGTGTTTAGGACAGCAGTTAGCATCTTTGTACAGCTTTGGCAAGCCAAAAGTTAGGCATGCCAATGTTTGGGATGCAAACCAATGAGGCTCTTTACCACGAAAATTGTCTCAAAACCAACATTATTCTGGTCTCAATGGCTTGATGTTTCCATTACCTCACAGACATTAGTACCACACACTGATACACAAGGCGAGGTAATATGCATCAACGCTAGGCCCAACAGAGTATCCGTACCAGACAGATACAAGGAAATTACCACGTCGTAATACATTCCCATAGATGTATTGTGCAAACTAATTCAGCACGCAGTTCCATGGTTCCTGATAGCACAGCAAGGTTTCGCGCCTAAATGATCATCATAGTGTGATGTACATGAGTTCAAGAGATCGTATATTTGTATCACGCTCAAAGGCGACTACAGGTTCAGTGTGCTGCGATCACATTCTTCACGTACTCTTGCCTCGCAGGGTGGCCCTCCTGAGGCCGGTTCAGGGCAGCCCAGACTGGCTCCCCGATGAAGAGCCTCATGAGCTGTGAATTTAAAGGCGTCAGAGTTGCATCAAACAGAATTCAGTTAGTATTGGGTCAGCAAAATATTAAGAGTGAATTTCACTGTGGGTCCTTTAACTATTGCCGAGGTCTCATCTAGGTCCGTAAACTTTCAAAACGTCCATCTAGGTCCACGATCTAATTAAACGTAGCAGTGGAGGTCCAAACGCCTCCATAGAGGATGATTTCGCCTACGTGGCTGCCAGCGTGGACTTGTAGTCAGCACGCTCGCCAGCATCGTCGCCACCACCGCCGTCAGAGCATGCGCCCCGGCCGCCCGCTCAGCCCAGCCATGCGCGCGGCCCACGACGCTGCGCCGGCCTCCCGCGCGCACCGCCGCCGCCGCCGCAATCTCCGCCACTCGGTGCCCCTGTTGCCTCTCCACCGCGATCCCTGTCGTCGCCCCGTCGCCTTCACCCTGCGACGCAGCACCGCCGCCATGAGCCAAGCGCCGCCGTCGGCCATTGGCACCCAATTCGCCGCCGTTGAGCTCCCTCGGGCCAAGCAGAGACCACCACGAGCTTCCCCTCATCGAGCCGAAGCTTCGTCGCCGGTTATCGTCGCCATCCGACTGCCGAAGCGCCTTCCCCCGCGTGAAGCCGAGCGCCGCCGGCCGTCTTCTCCACCACCGGCTAAAATTCCGGCCATCTCGGTGGCTAGCGGGCCAAGCCGCCACAACCACGAGCTTCCCCTCATCGACCTGAAGCTTCGTCGCCGGTTATCATCGTCGTTCGACTGCCGGAGAGCCTTCCCCGCGTGAACTGAGCGCCGCCGGCCGTCTTCTCCCCCACCGGCCAAAATTTCGGCCATGGCCGGCCAAGCCGCCACAACCACGAGATTCCCCTCATCGATACGAAGCTTCGTGGCTGATTATTGTCGTCGTTCGACTGCCGGAGTCACTGGCGTTGTCCAACACGGCCGCGGCCGCACACCGAGCCGGCGGTCCGCCATTGATCGGGGGGAAGGGGGAAGAAGGGGAAAAGAAAGGAGAAGGACTGGTCGGCCTCATGTTCCAGCACGAGGCGAAGCTCTTGAGGTAGAGCCAAGT
>OAMR01000024.1:4100952-4123116 GCA_900205405.1 Echinochloa crus-galli | reverse complement strand
GAGACAGGGCCTGGACTGGCCGGCGCGGCACCGGATCATGGCCGGCGCCGCGGAGGGCCTCGCGTACCTCCACCACGACTGCGCGCCGCCGATCGTGCACCGCGACGTCAAGTCCAGCAACATCCTCCTCGACGCCGAGCTCGAGGCCAAGCTCGCCGACTTCGGCGTCGCCAGGGCCGCCGCCGGCGGCGATGGACGCCCCGCCGCCGCGACCGCCATCGCCGGCTCCTGCGGCTACATCGCTCCCGGTGAGCCAGCTACCTAAACTCGTAATGTTTCGTCGACGGCGGCGATCGAGCTGACTGTGATTCTTGCGTGGCCAGAGTACTCGTACACGCTGCGCGTGACGGAGAAGAGCGACGTGTACAGCTTCGGCGTGGTGATGCTGGAGCTCGTCACCGGCAAGAAGCCCATCTGCCCGGAGCTCGGGGACAAGGACCTGGTGCGGTGGGTGCACGGCGGCATCGAGCGCGGCGGCGTGGGCTCGGTGCTGGACCCGAGGCTCGCCGGCGGCGAGCACAGGGACGACATGGCGAGGGCGCTCCACGTCGCGCTGCTCTGCACGGCCAGCCTACCGATCAACCGCCCGTCGATGAGGGCCGTCGTGAAGCTGCTGGCCGAGGCCGCGCCGGCGCCGCCGCGCCTGTCGTCGGACGGCAAGACGAAGGCGGCCGAGGTGGAGCCTCTTGATGTCTGACATTGCTGGACACGATCTTTGTCTCGGAAATCTGGATCAATGACAACGAAATTGTCAGTACAGAATCTAGTAGTAGTCTAGTAGATGGTTATAAAGTGAACCCTAACACGAGCCTGATTTGTTCAAGGCTTGATTCGTTCCACATTATAATAGTTCACTTTGGTGTGTTCGTCGTGTAGTTGTTTTCTCGAAGTATGTTAGTTTATGGATCTAATGGCAAAGATTTGGTTTAGAAAATGACACCACTTTGACTTCGTGGAACATTAGGATATGTCATTGCTCATTTCTGATCCTGAAAAGTGCTTCTGCTGCGGTTCAGCTTTTGAGCTCATAATTTGCGCAAATCAGTCATCACATGAGTATCAGTGGCTGGAATAGGATTGGGACCAAATCAACTAGTGTTAAGTACTGCTGTTTAGTGATTAGTACTGCTGTTTAGCTGCCATTTCTGCATCAGGCAGCAGCCTTTTCCATGTGCCCTTCAGCCCGAGACATTCAGCTGTACTGGAAACTGGGAAGGACTCATGGACAGCGTCAGAACAGGAAGCTGTGCTGGCCTTTCTAAATCATGTTCCCTCTCGATGAAAAACAAATACAGTATTCTGCTTACAGTGTTGGGACACAAAGAAGGGTTAGGCGATCTTGGTGTGCTTGCCTTTAGCCTGCATCTCCATGTGTTGATGTGCAGGCGGTGGGACATGACTTTGCAGTGCTTGACTGCTTGTACAATGCAATAATGTGCCCCCGTTGGTAGGCGAGTTCTTGCGGAGATGGCCCTGAAGATTTTAAACTAAAAGAACAGGCAGAAAAGTAATTGATGTGCTCAATCATTCGAAGCCGGGACAAAAATTCTTTGCGATCTGGAGGTTGGAATGGTGCATCTAATCTTCCGGGCTGCTTATTTGATGCCGACACCGGATCATGGATGCAGAATGCAGATGACGGGTGATGGCTGACGAGTCTTTCAGTTTCTCAAACTAGTTTTCCGTTTCCACTTTTACTTAGACAAAGGCATTGAATTGATCTTTGGTTGTCTCATGAATGCTAGGCCAGTGCCCGCACCAATTTGCAATATGTGGGTAAACTTCAATTTCCTTCAGCTCTCCTTCTGCACGCATTGCGTTGCTCTCCAGCGTATTCAAGAAAAACAGAACATTGTATTGCATTGCATCCTTATTCAACTGTTTCGGTCGAGTTCAAAACTAGTAGTTTCGACACCAGGTTGAACCGATGAAGGGAAATTGGGGGAGACGCAGCTGGGGTTAAGTTTGGTGAATCTTAAGTTAGTCAGTTAAGTTCAATCTGCCCAGAATCACGAAAGAATCAATGTTCAGGAATTGAAGAGTGAAGTTCAGGTTCCAGAGAAGGGCCAGGCCGCCAGGTAAATATGGTCCGTCTTACCGGATGAACAACAGGCCGGTCGGTTGGTCCGTGGTGCCAAGACAAGTGGCAGGGGTCAGAGTCTGTTGGGGAGAGGCTAGACAAGTGGCTATTCCGTGCAGCTTCGACTTCAGAACTTCACGGGCCCAACCTGGTAGCGGTAAGCCTCTATGTCGGTTTCTTTTCTTTCTTTTTTCAGTTTCAGTTCCCATGGCTTCATGCTTTTTTTTTTTTGAAAAAGAGGCAGGAGCACTGCCGATTCATATAAGAAGGAGAGCAATTGTACATAACGCGTCGAAGCGAACAACACCACAACAACAACGCACACAAACAACGCACGCTACAAAACACTACACCAACACCAACCGGGAGAGAAGTCAAAGAAGCCACATAAGCTGCGCCGTCGTCGCCAACGCTGGACCACACCAAATGTTGCGGCCCGCTGCAAGCCCGAGTGGTCCGAACTCCTCCACCATGGGGCCATCCTCCTTAATCTGAACACACAAGATCGTCGATCCCCCTGTTCCGGTAGAGCTTCAGCGTAAACTCCCGTCGCGACGACGAAGAAAACCAGTGATCCTGGCCACTCTGCGTGGGGGCCTCGCCTCTTCCACCGCCTCGCACTCCTCTGCCAAGGACTCAGATATTTGAGACCGCTCTGAGAGCCAGACCTCCGCCCATCCGTCGCCGGAGTCACCACCACATGCGCGCCAACTGAAACCTCCAGCACCCATGGGCCCTTTGTACCTTCCTGCCAACACGGGCGAAGCGCACCTCCATTGTCGCCGCGCGCAAGCAACACCACCAATCAACCACCACTGTCTAGCCAAGGCGGGTCTGCAAATACGACGCCTCCAAGGGCGGCACGACGCCAATGACGCCGTCGTCGCACGTCCATAAATGAACAGGGTTTTCACCCAAGAGAACCTTATGCAATAGGAAATGGTGCAACACAATGGTGCCCCCAGCAGGGAGAACGGTGCCACAAGGACGCCGCCACCATGGCCACCGACAACGATCAGTGAAAGCTTTCTCCCGACTCAGCACCATTCCTAACGCACACGCTTGGACCATCCAGTATCCCGCCCTCCTCGCCAATACTGGAAGAGGCCCGGCACAGCATGAAGCACCACTATGGCACCACCTACAAGCACCAGCAGCCCCCCAGCCCCACCACCATGGCGACGCCGGACCAGAATCGGCAGAGAAGGAGAACACCACCTGCTCACCACACACCCGTCGCCCACGCGCAGCAGCACCCGGACGCAGCCACTAGCCCGCCGGCCAGCCCCAGCCCCCAGTCGGCCACGGCCGCAAAGCCATGGCCACCGGCCGCCGGAGGTCGTTGACGCCGGCCGCAAGCCACGGCCGCATCCACCACTCCGCGCCATCCTTCCGGTCGCCGCGCCGCCGCTGACCCCCGCCCGCTGCCGGCACCGCCCGCGCCGGACATGTCCGCCGTCGCCGCTGCCCAGCTCCGGCCGCCGCTCCACCCACGTCCGCGCGCCCCCACCGCGCGCAACCCCCATATCCGGCCGCAGCAACACCAGATCCGGAGGTGGAAGCCACCAACACCGCAGGGGCAGCCCGCGACGGCCGGCGAGCAGCTCTGGGAAGCCGGCGGCCGCGCCCGCCCCGCACCACCGAAGAGGAGGGGAGAGGCCCCGCCGCCACCTTCACTATGGGCCGCGCGGCCACCGGCGTCCCACTCGGGCGGCGGCGAGGCAGGAGAGAGCGTGGGGAAGGGGCGGCGGCTCTGGATCTGGACGAGCGCCCGCGCCGGGGGCGGACACGAGCGTGAGGGAGGAAAATTTTTTCTCATGGCTTCATGCTTGCTGGCTTCATCACGACAATTTGTGTTGCATGGATGCGGATGTCGGTGTCCTAGACACTGCTCGAAGCCGGATCATGCATCTCCTCTGTAGTCTCCTTGTACACCCACATGCTTTAGTCCAAGCCTCGTCGAAGTTTGTACATCCACATCCACTGTTCGAAGATTTGGCACATGCATACATGTTGCATCAGCAAATTAGCTGTCTCGCTGCGCCGCGACATATCCGCCGCTGTTGCCAATCTTTCTTCCTTTTCCTGTTGCTCGTCTTCTCGGAGTCGGAGGGCTCCAGTCCATCGCCGTCTTTTCAATGTGGAGGAGCAGAGTGGCATGGCACCCGAGACTGAAACGAAACGAGCCGGATGGCCGGGGGATGGGACTGGACCGCGTGCAGAGTCGCGGCACGCCTGCCTGGCCAAAGCGGCTGCTCTGCTCTCCAAAGACAAGCCATGAACCCCCTACTCATCACCTACTCGGCTACCACCCAACAGTAGATGCAAACCCCTTTTTTGAGCTTGTGTTCCAGTGCTGCCGTCGTTTTCCTTCACAAGTGAACACCCACCCCACCCACCCCTGCCTGTCTCGACCACAAAAGCAAAGCTGCAGTGCAGACGAGGAGAGGATACGGAAGATGTTCACTGGGATTTCTATCTCGATTCTCTCTCCACTGTGCTCGCTTTGCAGGACCTGTGTTGTTTGTGCATGGATTTGAAAACGCAAAAATGTCATTTGCTAGGTTCTTTTTTCTGCATGCCGGTGGAAAATCGTGCACCACGGCACTACCTACCCAGCGGGAAAAAAATGATGCCCAAAGCCAGCCACAGCCAAAAGCAACAGAAATGTGATGTGAAGCTGTCAACCGTGTGACTGATAAAAAGGGAATGCCTTCCTCACCTTTCGGTTTCACAAAAGAAATCGCATGATCTGCACACAGACTTGCAGCACCCAGCAGCACACACTATCAATATGTTATTACTATTATCTAGTACCATTGATCTTTCTTCATTGGCCTTTTGGGTATCCAGTTACACATCTCATTCAAAAGTTACCTCCAGCATCAGGCGGCCATCTGGTCAAGTTGGATTCGGCCACCATCAACATCATGAACCAGAACACCACTAGTGTGATTGACGGGGACCGAAAAAAAAAGGGGCAGTGGGGCACGCCATGTCTGATTACACTGAGCAAAATAGTCAAAATGAGACTGAAGGCCGCTCGGCATAGATTCTAAGATGTGGCGCGACTCGAGGGGCCACGTCAGCACCGCGTCGGCATCGAATATTTGCCGGCGCGGGTAGGGGCGCTGACGTGGCGGTCGAGTTGCGCCACATGCAGTGGCGCGACTCAATAGGCTGTGTCTCTGGCGCGACTCAGTGGGCAGTCGCGCCGCTTGATCTGGCGCGACCGAAAGGGCTACTTCTTGAAAATCTAGTTTGCCACGGATTATTTTTAAAATATTAGATTTAAAAGGACTTTTAAAAAAAATCGTAGGATCAGCAACATGGAAGGTGTTGAAAAACTTTGAAATCCTCATTGGGCGATGCACGCGGCAGGCTTGTATGTAATCCAATTTCATTACAGCTGGTGTGGGCCGTATCAGTAGCAACGATGTACTCTGATACTATTTAGTAACATTGTTTTGAAATGCTAATGCTATTGCTCTACATGTGAAAGGCTGTGAAAAGAATATTAATGATATATTGATATGGAACCATATAGTTTGAAGTTCTCTTGCATTCTACAACAATTTTAATGTGTAGTAGTCTGTTGTATGCTACATACAATTGATATAGTTGAGATGTATTGTGGAGATTAGTGCTCAGGAGAGGATCATGGCATTGAACGGCACTCCTTCGAGTACTTTGGTAAGTTGAACTGTGCTCTTTTCTCAGCAAAGTCCGGTGGTCGCTCATATACAACTGTAGCTGCATGGATCAGGATGCCAGCGGTCAGGCCCCATATTCTATACTTCTTATTCCCTTTCTCATAACTGAAGTGATGAATTGTGAATGCCTGCCCCATCCATTCTAGATCATCAGACGTCCTGTTCTCATCCTGCACCATTGCGCACAATCCAAGGCATCAATGAAGATGGAAGCGGAACCTTTTGTCTATTATCTTTGAAAATAGTTACTAATTTTCTTTTGTCTATTATCTATGAAAACTGTTACTAATTTCATATGACGACTATACCTATTATAGTTTGCTGTTTTCGCATGTGACATCATCACAACTTGGCACATTACAGCAATGTGGTACCACATGCAGTTAACCGAACTATTTGTTTTTTGTTTTTGTGCGTGTGGTAAATGGCAAAGCCAGCTGCACATTGCAATGTTAAAAAGAAAAACTACATGATAAATGTTGCACCAGCCTGTACTTTGGATGGTAAGAAACAAAAGTACTAACCTTGAGGAACATCTCCAGGGGTACGTCAAAAATTTCGTCCACCTCAGCAGCACTAAGAACGGGTTTAAATGCTTGTATATCTGAAAGTATGCCAACAACAGGAACAACTACCAGAAGATGCTGCCAAAGACAAAGAAGATTATTTATAATGATGAGTCTTAAGTACTAACTCTGATCACAAATGTCATTTAGGACATCGACGAGGTCTACAAAGTGGAAGTTAGATTAGCAGTTTCTATAAAAAAATATGAAGTCTGAAATAAAGATTATTCGCCATGAAAGTAATTTTCATGATGAATGCACCAGCAGGTACCTTATGTTATCAATCTATCTAATTCACAATAAACTAATAGTGGTTAGAATGAAAAATACTTGAATGAATCCTAAAACAAATTGCATTTACCATCGGAGGAAGTGCTATTGAATTAAAGTCTAAGTGTGGAATAATAATTTGTTAGGGGCATCATTTATTTGTCGCATCAAAGACTGACACTTCAGGATTCACTAGAATTTGCTATTCCATGAGTCCCTAATATATAGGGTCACATGCCAACATGCCAACAAGACTTGGGGTGGCAAATACTGTGTCTAATTCTATGCAAGCATTGCACTGAAAGGAGAACTCATAGATCCTGACCTACTTGATTAGACACTAGAAAATCTGAAGCTGAACTCTAGGAGCTTTACATGTGCTCTACATCTAAATGGAATATTGGTATGTATTGACACAAAACTGAATAATAATTTTTATGAATTTAACATTAACCACATTGTCATTTGATGATGTGATAGTACCACTGTATGTTTAAGACTTAACAGACGTTTACGATAAGGCTTACATGAAATTTTACAGAGTTTCTGACAGATTGATCATTGATGATAAGGCTAACATGATAAGGACATAGCAATGGCAGCACAATGATGATGTCTACCATCTTAACAAGCTGCTTGAAATATAGAAATGAAAGAACAATTTGGTTAACATCATCTCATAAAATCAAATTTCCATACTTCTGTTAGGTATTACGCTTCCTATGCAAGACATCTATAGAACTTATGATGGTAATCCTAGACACTAGAAGGAGAAAAATTACAACCTCCTACGCAATGCAAAATGATTGCAGTACCAGAGTTAAAACAAAAATGCTTAATGGAGTAACTATGATCTACTTATAGATTTTATCAATAGATCTATAAGCACACATCCTTTTTTAAGTTATTTAAGCTGATTACATGTATTTGATTCCAATGTCTGAATAAAAAAGGAGAAAAGTCATATGCTCTTCCATTGATGCATTGACAGTTTACCAAATGCAAGAAAATATTACATAGGGAATCAAGTGAGAAAAACAGGAACTTTACTTTGGACAAGAAGTGTTCAAGAGAGGTAACAATGGTGACCAGAGATGGATCAAGCCCAATCTCCTCTTTTGACTCCCTTAATGCTGTTGCTGCATCGTCAGCATCACCCTCCTCGGCCTTTCCACCCGGTAACGCAACTTCCCCTGAAAAATCCCAGATGGAGAAAACAAAACAATAAATCAATGGATGGTGAGTCGACTTCCATCTTCATCATGAACCTAATCTTCATCTATTTTTCATGGCTTCAAAGTAAGCTCTGGATGAATTGTGTTAAGCTACACATGGATCAGTTCGCTTGCATGTTCTTTAACTTAACCAAGCTCTCTAAGGCAAGTGAAACATAGGACCAAACCACTCATGCCTGAGACAATTCAAGAAGTTTGGGTCCATTTGCGAGTCTGATTTTCCAAATGTAAAAGCAATCGCAAAACTAATCTAAACAGAGCAGAAATCTAAGTCCTGAGCCAGGGCAATAAGGGCACCTAGGATAACACCACTACTGCAGTATCTTTGACCCTCATTCAACCTTACATCACTTAATTCACTCCATATGCCTGAAACAACTATTTCCAACATGATATGAGAAGGAAGAAAAAATGCTAGATACCTTAGTGTCCTTCATTATACGATCAATTATCAATATCAGGCACTAGATTCAAGCACTCAACCAATAGTACGGATAGACGAACATCATCGAAAACAAACTCCTCTATCAACATTTTGCAAATCCTTCTATGCATTTGGAGAGACGAACATCATCGAAATTTGAAACATGACATGATCACAAACAGCACCTCACAAGTTATGTTTGAACTTTCTAACACCTTAATGGAGCATAATTGAGCAGTGAATACCACCTAAGATGAACCAGGGCTAATCGCTGAAACACAACTTTTTAACACCGTTGGAATACCACCAAAGCTGCAGCTCGGCGCCGCTCCAATTCTCTGCAGGAAACCCAATCCTCTACCCAGAGATTCTGGCCTGAACCCAAATTCTCAGAACTAGAGCTGGTGGACTCCAAACTCCAACCCACCGCGTAACTTAGCAAACTCCCCTCGCTGGCACAAACATCTGACTAAGATTCGGATCGATCACGGAGAAGCAAAGCAAGCTGCTCACCGGAGTGGGTGGAGAGGGAGGAGGAGCGCTTGGTGAGTATGACGCGGAGCTCGCCGGCGGCGCCCCGGAAGAGGCAGACCAGGACGGCGGCCCTCCGCGGCCGGAACAGCTCGCCGGCGCTAGGAGCTGGGGCCACCGCTTCAGAGGGTTCATACGGTGAGGGGGCCGGCTGGTGGAGCCTCAGGCGGCGGACGAGCGCCTCCATGTCCGCGCTGGGGCCCTCCCCCGCCTCCATGGCGGCGGGAGCTGGGATCGGAGGAGCAGGTGCCTTGGTGGGAGCGGCGGTCGGCAAGGGGATCGCTAGTTTGGTATGGGCGATGGTGAGCGGCCCAACACGACACCAATGCGCTTTTGCTGTTGTAACACTCCCTCCGTTTTTGAATGAGGAGTACTCCAACGTAATTCAAAAGTTTGACCGCGTAATTCACGGTTACAGCGAATATACGCAACCTTTTTTTTCACCTTCGCTATAAAGAATACCGTGGGATCCGTATCTATATGTATGCAGACTCGGAGAGGCACTATCAATCAATATATTTAATTGTCAACTTCCTATTATTGCAGTTGCAATGTTGTCTTCAGTTAAATTGGCCATTACCACTTTTCATGCTGGATTCTAGACATTAGATATTTGAATTTTGTGACACAGCATCACGAAGAACCAGTATGATGGAAACTTGAAAGACATCTTGTTGCAGAACCAACATAATCAGGAACATGAAAATTTAGAACCTACAAATGATCTCATCAATACAGAACAAATGAACAATGCATTCAGCAGGACAATCTGATATATACACATACAATTCAGTTGCATCAGAGACAGTGTTCGATGTCATCGACAGCATCCAAATGGACTGGCTTCGATGTGCAACATTGTTTTACATGTAAATTTGCTTTTGTGTCAAGTAAAATATTGTGCAAAGAATCTAAATTGTAATGACACCATATGATTTGGATTTGGAGTCCCCTTGGATTCTATAACCATTTCTTGTAGTGAAGTCTTCGACGCCCAAAGTAGTCTATAGTTCAGACAGTGTCGTAGACACTAGTGTTTGGCAAACCCTGCTAGCATTGAAGAGTAATCTTTTGTGTACTTTGGCAAATTGAAATGTGCTCTTCGCTCAGGAAAGTCTGGTGGTCGCTCGTACACAACTGAGGCAGCATGGATAAGGATGCGGGCGGTCAGACCCCAGATTAAGTACTTCTGATTCCCTTTTACGTAAGTGAAGTAATGAACCATGAATTTCTGCCCCATCTTTTCCCGCTCCTCAGATGTCCTGTTCTCATCCTGTGCCATTCAACTCAAATGGATCAGGGGATAAATGGGTCCATGGTACCAACAAAAAATGAAGCGGGTCTCTGGGTATTTGCAATTATTGATTTCATATGTTAGCCTATCACAGTTCAACATTCAGGAAAGTAATTAGACATGGATACTATAAATAACAGCAGTATGGTAGCAAATTCTATTACCATAATTTTTCTGTTAAATTGCAGAAGGCAGTTATAGTTGCCATCGATGAATCTTAGCATCACAAGAAAACAAAGATACTAACCTTGAGGAACATCTCCAGGGGTACATCAAATATTTCGTCCACCTCAGCTGCATTAAGAGCAGGTCTAAATGCTTGTATGTTTGACAGTATGCCAATAACAGGAACAACTACCAGAAGATGCTGCCAAGGACAAAAAAATACCTTCAGTGATTGATAACCGAGATTAAATAATAATACTAAATACAAGTATATATCTTGAAAGAAGGAAATATGAACATAAACAAAGGGAACTCCTGGGTCCTGACCTAGGTCATACAGCATTTTGCTTCAACAAACTGCGGGAAAGAATTACTCTCTCATAACACCACAGTAATGTTAAAACTAACCTCAAGATCACCAAGACTAAGAAAACGATCATGGTACCACTGCTTAAAAAAAGTAATGACATGAGGTGCCATCCGAATAGTTCCCATGTCAAATGGCAGCATAACTTAGGACCAAATTATACTACAAAAGCAATATTTTATATCTCAGATTAGTAAAGCACTTGATATGCATGTGATCCGATAAAATTTATGATTGTGCTCCAAGATACATGAAGATAATAATATGAACTTTCTGTGGGATGCACAATGATTTTTTTAAACATAAGTGGGATGCGGAATGATTGTTATCCCAAAGGAAAAAAAATGATTATTGAATGTGATCTGGCAATAATGAACTCCTGAAAAAATAGTCTATGACTATGCATCATCCCTTTATCCTCCGGACATATATTAACAATCCTGAGTAAAGTTTGGTTTAGCTGCACATGTGTTACAAAGTCCAAACAACAAAGAGTTTCATGCTCTTGTACTGATGCATTAAGACAGTGTACTGACTGTGGAAGAATTTTCCTTAGGGATTCAAGTGTGAACAAAAGGCACTGCACCTTGGATAAGAAGTGCTCAAGAGATGCAACAACTGTGACCAGAGCTGGATCAAGCCCAATCTCCTCTTTTGACTCCCTCACTGCCGTTGCTGCATCATCTGCATCACCCTCCTCGGCCTTCCCTCCTGGCAATGAAACTTCACCTGAAATCCAAGATGGAGGAAACAAATTCATCATCAAATGCCTAGGAGTGTCCATCACAAACTTAACCAAGAATTCACCTACACCTCACGTTTCTGTAGCAAGTTAATCTCAAACAAAGGAAGTGGATCGACATAAGAAAGATCTTTAGGGGAAATAGAAAGATAGGACAAATTCAGTCATGTCTTCTGCCTCTACTCCATGTTGTAAGCTCGATTCTCCAATATAGAAGCTATTGTATTGCAAGAACAATTTAACACGACTGGAGGCAAGGTTTCCTGAACATAGGCGGCAACTAGCCTAATTTGCATCGAGGGATAAAGGCAGGTTATACATGTAGTTCCTGCGACGATGAAGTCATGTTCTGATTCTGACTCATCACTGTTCACTAGAGGAGTTGAGGCAGGGCAATAAAGACGGAGGCGAGCGAGACACTCACCGGAATGGGTGGAGAGTGTGGAGGAGCGCTTGGTGAGGATGACGCGGAGCTCGCCGCCGGCGCCCCGGAAGAGGCAGACGAGCACAGCGGCCCTCCGCGGCCGGAACAGCTCGCCGCCGCCGGCAACTGCGGGGGTCGCCGCCGGTGCGGGGTCGTACGGGGATGGCCCCGCCTGGTGGAGCCTCAGCCGCCGGATGAGCGCGTCCATTTCCGCGCCGGCGCCGGAGTCCTCCCCCGCCATGGCCGAGATCGGAGGGAGTTGGTGGGAGTGAAGGAAGGGGGTTTGGTTTGGTTTGAGCGTGACCTTTTCTTTCCCGTTTCGTGGCTGATTGTTTGGTGGCTTCACATTTTGCCACGTTTGAATTGGATGGGTTTGTCTAACCCATATGCGCGTTTGATTCGCCGGGGGTCACAGTCCAAATTCCACTGTATGCAGATGTGTTCATACATAATAAAATAATTGGACTTTCATAGGACGAAACTGTATGATCCCTGTATATCCATAAAAGTTTTTGTGTTGGAAGACAACTTGAGGCATCTGGCAAACATATTGAAAATGCTCGTGCAAATCTCATTGCGCAGTCAAAAAGCAAGCAGTCTGAAAAAGTTTAATTATGAATACCAACTGGGAGTAAGAAATGAAAACTAACACTGTTCGCATCATAAATGTATCTAAGCAGTAAATTGCATAGTACTTCAGCATAGCCAAGCTAGAAAATGTACAACTTGAAAGTTGCCTAAAACTGTAAATTGAAGCTCTTACTACTATTTGGATTTTGGATATCCTAGGTACAAATTACAAGCACAAAGATTAAATCAAATACAAGTTGAAAAATAACAATTTATGTTGTGACCCACATTAACTTTAAGAGATTCTATAATTTCCATAGCTTTGCTACCCGAGAAACAATGGATAAAACTAGCTGCATAAGAATGAAACATACTCCCTCCGATTCAAAATGTAGGTCGTTTGACCTTTTTGACTCTAAGTTTGACCGCTCATCTAATTCAAAATTTTATGCAAATTATCATATTTTTTGTGGTTGCTTTATTAATAAAAAATCTTCAAAAATACCTTAGATTTAACTATATTTTCATAAATTTTTTGAATAAAACAGTGGTCAAACTTGTGGTAGAAAAAGGCAAACGACTTACATTTTGAAACAAAGGTAGTACAAAACAAAAAGTTGCAGGTCATGCATCACCGGATATTGTCATCAGAATCTCTTCATCTTCAGAAGAACAAAGCCTCTGTGCCACCTGAAGCAGCATTCTTAACATCTCATAGATTTCATCCATCCTTGGGTGCGACCTATCCTCTGCATTGAAAGAATGCACCTCATTTTTCACCTCAATCCAGCTCCGTCCAGGAACTTTGCTTAATCCCCTATTCTTCATCACCTTCTGAACTGTTGCTCTGTCACTCCACATACCAAGACCAGAATACATGATGGAGAGAAGAATATAAGTAGAGTGGTGTCGAGGTTCTTCCACGAGTAAATGGCTTGCCACATCGCTTGCTAGTTCCATATTACCATGGATTTTGCAAGCACCTAAAAGGGTCATCCAAACCATGGCATCTGGTCGAAACGGCATAGACTCTATAAGCTCTTTTGCTTTGTCAAGCTGCCCAGCCCTCCCATAGAGGTCAACACCACATGCATAGTGCTCCATTCGTAGAGGAATTCCATACCTTGTTTCCATCATACTGAGAATTTCTGACCCTTCATCTACAAGACCAGCATGGCTGTAGGCCGTAATCAGGCCAACAAAGGTAACATGATCCAAAGGAACCTTTAGTTCCAGCATTTCATTGAAGAGATCGGTAACAATCTGTGCCTGTCCATGTTGTGCATAACCAAACATCATAGAGTTCCAGGGCACTGAGCTACTCTTATCCGCCTCTTCAAAAGACTTTCTTGCATCACCAAGCATTCCACTCTTAGAATACATGAATATCAGTGAGCTTGAAACAAAGTCGTTGGAAGCAAAACCAGATTGGATGACTAAACTGGGACCAAATTATACTACAAAAGCAATATTTTATATCTCAGATTAGTAAAGCACTTGATATGCATGTGATCGACCGCAGAGCAGCAGAGAATGAAAACTCATCTGTTCTAATATTCTCTGACCGCATGCATCTGAAGAATCTCAAAGCATCAGCACTCAAACCATGCTGTGAATATCCAGTTAACATAGAGTTCCAGGAGACTGTGTCCTTAAGCACCAAAGAATTGAAGCACTTGCATGCATCTTCCATCATACAGTTCTCAGTGAACCTAGTGTACATGGCAATCAGAGCATTGCAAACATGGGTGACTCCTTCCAACCCAATCTTGATCACCAAACTATGAATTCCCCTCCCACGGTGATCGTCATGCCCATGCTCTGAACAAACACTTAAGATACTTGTGAAGCTATACATGTCAGGCTGGACTCCACCCTCTTGGATCATCCTGACAAAGAATCTCATTGCCTCGTCACCCATCCCATGGTAAGCATAGGCTCCAAGCATAGAATTCCATGATATCAAATCCCTAGTCCTGATTCCATCAAAGATCCTTCTAGAGTCTGCAAGGGCCCCACACTGCGAGTACGCAGTGATTGCTGCATTCGACACAACCAAACCCAATGCTGATCCATACTTCATAATCTTCCCATGCAGCTCTTGCATCAAGAAACAACAGGCCGGATCATCAACAGCAACGAGCAATGCGGCAAATGTGGCTTCATCTGGGGCCAACCCCTCCCTCTCCATCTCAAGAAACAGGGCCATCACCTGTGCCAGATTCCCAGAATCCGCGTATCCAGCAATGAGCGCATTCCAAGAAACAGAGTTCCGCTCCGGCATTGCATCGAACACGCAGCGAGCATCGCTCAAGCGGCCACATTTCGCGTACACATCGAGCAATGCACTAGCGGCGAAGACGTTGTCGGCGAGGCCAGACTTGACGGCGAACGACTGCAGCTGGGCACCGAGCGCGGGGCAGCGCACCGCAGCGGCGGAGCGGAGCGCGGAGCCGAGGGCGAAGGTGCTGGCGGCGAGGCCCCGCGCGTGCATGGCCCGGAGGAGGCGCCATGCGTCCGGGTGCGCGCCGGCGGCGACGTGCGCGCAGAGGAGGGAGTTCCAGGAGATCGCGTCGGGGCGGGGGATCTCGTCGAACACCCGGCGGGCGGCGGCGAGGCCGGAACCGGAGCCGGCCCCGGGAGGGGAGGCGGCGGAGTAGGCGGTGAGGAGCTGGTTCCAGGGCGTGGGGGAGGAGACGCCGGACTTGAGGAGGGCGGCGTGGGACTTGGCGGCGGCGAGGGCGAGGTTGTGGTGGTGGCGGTGGCGGTGGCGCATGCGCAGCGGCGGGGTGACGGCGACGCGTGCGCGGGCACCTGCGGAGCCCACCCGCGTCCTGGGTTTCGTTCGTCGCGGGGAGAAGTTGACCACTTGACCATCTTAGTCAGATGATTTGTCTGGCACATTGCCAAACTAGAAATGGAGAGATTGTAATTCTGCTGATGCTGGCACTTTTGCACAGTAGACGAATGAGCTCACGGAATTAACGCGTCGCCTCCGCGTACCCCCCCTCCGCCTCGCCTCTCTGCTCTCTGGGCGACGGGAGGGGCGACTCCGCCGCCGCCGCCAAAGACCACCGAGAGGCCCCCTCCTCCGGCCGCCGCCGCTGCCAAACAACTCGCGGCGGCGGCGGCCAGCGACGGCGCTGAAGCCAGCGACGGTCCGCAGCCCTCTCCCCTCCTCCCTACCTCCCCTTTTTCACTTCTTCTTGATGCACGGTGCTCCGCCGGTGTCGGCGGCCATGGCACCCCATGAGGGCGGATCTGAGGCCTCCTTGGCCGGGTCCGGCCCTCCTGCTACCGGATCTGGGGTCTCCCCGACCGATGGCGTCCAGGAGCTCTCGGGCTCGGAGATGCTGCTGCAACGTTGGGCTCTCGCGGCTGAGGGCGTCGAGCCCTCACCTTGCGGCCGAGGCACTCCTTCCGGCTGCTCGTGCGAGCCATGAGGGCTCAAGCAGCAGGGGGTGGGCGGTTGCCTTCGTGCGACAATGGCGTCATGGTCTGTTCCTTCCTGCTGGTGTGGCTGCTGGGCTCTTGGAGGCTTGGCGAAAGCTGTGCCCAACTTTCGGTTGGTGCTGACGACGGCGATGTCCTCGGACGCCGCATTCCTTCTTGAAGGCGTCGTCATAGTCCTCTACTTCCAGCAGCCATGGGAACCTCTAGGTTCATCCTTGGAGGTTCTTCGAGCTTGGTCTTCTGTGCTGTTGCCTGTCTTTGGTTCAGGCGCATGCTGTGAATCGGCAAGGATCCTCATTTGGCACCTCTACTCCGTCAATGCTCTCCTTGATGGTGCCATCAAATCAAATGCCGGGTCGTGTATCTACTTCTCCCAACATCCCCCTTTGTGGCTTCCTCCCCAGAAATGGTGCTGGATGGCGGGATGTAGAGCCCGGATGTGCTGTGACAGGTGTTATCATCAGTTTAAGGGAGGTCGTCGTTTCCGGCATGTTGCAGCTTGTGTGCTTCCTTCCGCCTTTAGTCCCCCTTCGTTGGGTGGTCCCTCAGATGGAGGGCGACAATGGAGCGGCGCAGCTATGAGGGGTGGTGCGGCGGCGCCCTGGCCACGGCATTGCTGGCGAGCATGTTCGGTGATGATCTTTGTGCGTAATCAGTAGTTGTTTGGCCAATGTCATGCCTTGTTCTTCTTGTTTTTCCTTTTTCCTTTGCGTTGTTCCTATTTTGCTGTTGTAACCTGTGGTTTGCCACATTTTCAATGAGAAGTTCAGGCCGACGATTTGCCTGCCGTAGTGTTCTTAAAAAAAAAGCTCACGGAATTTTTTTTAATTGAGCATCAGCTCACGGGTTATGTATGGCTCCGCAAACGCATCTTCTCGGTTCTGGGAAAGCATCAGGGCTTTACATTACGTACCATTCTTGGACACGCGCTCACTCACAGATGATACAAGAAATTCGGCAGAGCTCACAGATGATACAAGAAATTCGGCAGAGCCCTCGGAATCAGATGGTACTGGAATCAGACTAGGAAACCATGGAACATGACTGACGGCACCTTGTGAAATAAAATAACCATGACTTATACAATTAGTTTTATATTTAATACTTTCAATTATTATTTATTTAAAGGACTAAACCTTAGTCCCTCAAACACCCGCTAAGAATAATCCATTCCCGTCGTGTGAAAGCTGAATGACTGCCAATTGGCAAACACATCCACAGATGAGTAGGCGTCAAAAGATGATCAGCACACCGGGCTCAAAAGACATCCGTCGCTGAAGAACATAACAATAGTGGGATCAAATCTTCCAAGACGATCACAACCGGTGGTTAGAGGAATTCATCTTGTTTTATGACATGTAAAACAGGCACATACCAAACTATCAAAGCAGATTGTCCGGTTCTCGAAACAAGGAATAACTGGCCAAACTAAAATTGCATACCACATACCAGTTAGTTTGTTGGTTCATATCAGGCTTTCCAAAGAAAAACAGAATTTAAATGCGATCTCTTCCCTTGGTTACTTCCACACAACAAAATTATAGTGGAAACAAGTGCCGGATAATAATTGGGCATGAAATCTGAATCGTAACACAATTTGCAGAAGCTGTCTTGGGGAATGTTCGATAAGTGTAACAATTCACAAACATGACATGCCAAAACACTCATCATTGTATCATGAATTGGTTTGATTAGTGCATCAGCCAAACAAACAATGTTACCGTGTACGCAACAAGGTGATCTTAAGCAGAAATTGTACTTTGAGCTTAATTGTATAACATGGGGAGAACTGGACAGGAAATGGCTAAATTTTCCTTTAAACAAAAGAAAATGATCAAATACAAGCATACATGAAGATGTGTACAAAAGACACACAAATTTGATAACATAAATTTAGTTACTGATAACTGATGCCAAATTGCCAATGCTACGCGGATGTTATGGATAACAGGTCAAACAACAAAGCAAATCATCAATAGTGCCTTGGAAACATAACATAAATACGAACTGAGGAGTTAGATTCTTTCAAAAAGGAACACTAGCCACTCAAGAGAAACCACTAAGATAAAAATTTCAGCTCAGTAAACTTGAGTGGATGTTCCTGAAACAAGACTCTCTGAGGGGAGAAGACAATCGAGGCACAAATCTTGACATCAAATATGAGGTAACAAACCTTACCTGCCACATAATAAAGAACATAGGGATGCACAATCATCAGGAGGTCCAGGACCATGCAAGTATGGACCTATGTTTCCCAGTTCAAGGGGATGTCCAAGTTTGCTGACCTAGCCTGTGGTGTGAACTCAAATTTGAGTTCTCTTGTTCATCTGGTAACTTGCAAGTATAGAAGCAAAAACTATTCAGTGTCAATGCATATGGGGGCTATATGTGGTTCTGGAGTTGGAACTTGAAACAGTACTGTAGCATGTGGCTATGCTGTTGGCCTGTTCAGTTATAACTTAATTAGCACTTTTTGCAAAAAAACATGAGCACTTCAGCTTTTGTTCTATATCTTTATAGGTTGATTGATTTTCTAGCAAACTAGCATTATTATTCAATAACTAATAGTGATGCATTTTAACATCTCTAGTACTCTAAGCATAAATACACTACCCTCTTTATTAGACATAAAATGCTTAGTCATGCACAGAAAGAACCCATAAGGGGAAAACATCACAAGGGTAACAAATTAGCGTTAAATAAAAGTTAACAGGTACCTAAGTAATTCATCAACTCCAGTAGTGCATTGCAGAACACATATAGAAAAGCATGAACCAACAATAATTGAATATTTGAGGACAAGGAGAAGGCAGTGCCTTTGTACCCAGGTAGAGCGAAGAAGAATCATTCTGCTACTTCACAGCACAGCCTGTCCTGGCTACATAAGCTTCCAGTACTTGTGGAATCGATTGCCGGTGTTTATTGACATACCTCGCCACAAACTTCTCCGACGACAATGTCAGATGGCCCATCCTTATGCCATTCTTGATCACACCCTTGGACACCAGAATGTCCAGCACATTGTACCTCGGCAGCACCCGCTTCTCGTAGCTGAAGGAAAGAACAGTCGGGCACGATGACACATACTCAGGGTTCCAGCCAAGCTTCTCAGAGAGGAAGCCCATGAGCTGCCTGACCTTATCGTCGGACACTGACATGCAATAGGGATGCTTGATGAATGCTCGTCTGATCTGCTCCTCCGTCCACCCCAGGTTGACGTAATTCTTAATCCTGCGGTCCCATTTGGACTGGTAGATTTTGGCGAACACCCCAAAGGCGTAGGGGAAGATTCCAGAGTCCGGGCTCACTCCGAAGTCCTTCATGGCAGCCAAGCCCTCAACAAAGCGGGTGGACCGGTGCACGACCGCCCTGGGGTGCGTGGTAAGGAGCTTGACGAGGACCTCCTCCGTGACGCCGTGCTCCCGGAGCACCTGGAGCTTGGGGAGCAGGGTGACCTCGAGGTTGTCATAGATGAGTTCCATGGACTGCTGGACGGCAGTGAGCACGCTGTCGTCGGAGCCGAGGAGGTCCCTCAGTAGGCGGTGGTTGGGGCGGAGGCGGCTGTCGAGCCCCGCGGTGAGTAAGCGGTTGGGGCTCGCGTGGACGAAGCGGCGGACCGCGGCGGGCGGGAGGCCGAGCTCGTGGAGGTAGAAGTCGAACCGGGCGCCGATGGTGGTTGAGGTGAGGACGGCGGGGTTGGCGGCGACGAGGCGCGCGACGGAGGCGGGGGGCAAGCCGATGGTGTCGCGGAGGAGCGCGAGCACAGCGTGCGCCTTCCTGGTGGAGCGGAGGCGCTCGGGAACGCGCACGCGCGCGGCAGCCTTGGCGGCGTCGGCTTCCGAGAGACCGCAGGAGTGGCGGAGGAAGTGGACCGTGAGGGAGGCCGGGTCGCCTCCTCCGTCCCCGCCCCTCGAGGTGGCGGCGGCGGCGGTGAGGGCGGAGGGGGCGCGGGAGACCGGGGCCGCGCCGCCGCCTATGAGGCGTTCGACGAAATGCCTGGATGGCGGGGAGGAGGTGGCGGCGGCATCGGCCTGGCCGTCGTGCGAGACGCGGCCGAATAGCTGGCGGAGGAAGGCACGGGCCTCGGGAAGGCCCCGGCGAAGCATCTGGTTGCGGAGGGGGGAGGAGAAGGGGGGAGTTTGGCCGGCGGCGCGAGGTGGAGTCGCACGGGGTGGTGGGATTGGACTCGGCGTGCGGCGGGCTGGCGGGCAGGGAGGAGAGGCTCGGTTCGAAAATGTTCGGCCTTGAAGCGCTGAGAACCGGGCCGTCAAGAAAAAAAAACCGAGCTTTCGTGGCCCAGCCTATGGAAAAGGTCCAAATGAACTCGCTTTCGAACAGTAGGGTTATGGGCTGCCTACTGCTTGGTTAATTTGGAAATTTTTATGGGCTGCCCTTTTAAGTGTTACCTAACAATTAACTAGCAAATATACGCCACTCGTGTGCTACTTATAAAGGTTATTTTAGACTATTTAATTGGTGCGTACGTGGGTGGGTAAAAAAATTCTATGGTGAGAAAAGTAATACAAAAATGGCAAAAACTCTCTAGAAACATCATTTTTTCTTGTTTGCAAAAACTTCCCACGTCTTTTCCTTCAATAAATCTGACATGTGGGTCCTTTGTAAGTGATAGGTAGGATTTTTTGGGTGAGAAGTGTTTTCAAAAGAAGTGGATCCTTATAGTATAGATAGACTAGCAAATATTTCCGACTCGAGTGTTATCTTCATTATAGGGTCAATTTAGACTATTTGGTTGGTGGGTACATAAATGGGCAAAGAAATTTCATGGTAAAAAAGTATCTCTAAAAACATCATTTTTTCTTGTTTGTGAACACTTTTCACGTTTTTTTCACTGTTAGACCTAACATGTGGATCCTCTATGAGGGGGTGAGTACGAATTATTTAGGTGAGGAGTGTTTTCAAAAGAAATTGGATTCTTATATTATAGATAGACTAGCAAATATGCTCGCGCGACATGCGCGTGCTACTTTTATTATGATGGTTATTTTAGACTATTTGGTTAGTGGGTATGTGGGTGGGTAAATAAATTTCATAGTAAGAAAAGTAGTGCCAAAATGACAAAAACTCTTTAGAAATATCTTTTTTTTGTTTGTGAAAACTTTCACGTCTTTTCCACCCTTAAATCTGATATGTGGATTCTTTATAAGGGGGTGGGTAGGAATTATTTATTTTTCTGATTAGTGGGTTTCGTTTTACTTTGTTATTAGTATTATCGTTCAATTGTTTTCCATCATGTGAAAGAGCCTCTAGTCTAGTGGTTAGAGCATCTGAGTAGGTTTAGAATAAAAAATATAAAAACCCAGGTTCGACTTTCTGTGGAAGCGAATTAACTAGATTTAAAATAAAAAATATAAAAAATAGATAGGGGCTTCCCGACTTTGGTCAAAAACAAATTGTTTTCCATCTTTTGTTGCACGCCCAAAGGTTTGATGTTGACAGCGATGGCCCTAAAACCCGATGGAATGGAACCACCCGAAACAACAAATTCAGCACATGGCTTGGTAATTCTCTAGCTATAATGTTACATTGTTCCATTCAACACTGTTCCTTCAACATAGTAATTTCATCTGGCTGGCATGCTATATATCAAACACAAATACACCCTCCATTTCAAGGTTTAACTATAATGTTAATATATTTTACAAATGACATTTTACTATTTTATTAGAAGCCTTGGGGTCAAGTATTTAGTGCATATATACATGTAGAAGCATTCATATTGTCCACATCAAATCTACATAATTGAATTTATTTTAGTTATTTATTACAAAAATATTGCCGGAACATATGCATCTAATTATCTAAAGCTCTATAGGAAAATGATACTAAAATTGTTCAACGTTGAAGAGTTGATCTAAGGTTTGGTGAACAATCCTTAAAGGCAAAATAGGCATCTTGGTCCTTGAACTTTTTCTTAAGGGTCAAGTTCGTCCCTCAACTTTCAAATCGGCCAATTTAGTCCCTCAAGTTTTATTTTTAGGTCAAACTCATCCCTCAACTTTTAAAACGGACAATCTAGTCCTTCAAGTTTTGTTTCTGGATCAGACTCGTCCCTCAAGTTACAATTTTCTATTCATTTCACTGTTCTTTAGCACCACTTTTTCATATATGGCTTGTATTCAAATATATAGAGTTCACTGTACATCTTTAACCATATTCATATATTAGTTATCATAATCAATGCTTATATGCATAGTATCCATTATGTGGTATTTGCTTAACTCAACCTTTTTATGCATATCAAGTACTGGTGACTCACTATTTTTGCCAAACCGTCGATACTCATTTGTCTATCATTATAGTCGCAAAGGC
>OAMR01000024.1:3962172-4080661 GCA_900205405.1 Echinochloa crus-galli | reverse complement strand
CCCCAGAGATAAGGCCTCCAATGCTTCACTGCTTGAGCTAGAGCGATCAACTCACGCTCGTAGGCGGCAAGGCCAGCATGCCGGGGCGCCATTGCACGGCTGAAAAACGCCACCGGACCAGAACCTTGATGCAGCACCGCACCCATGCCGGAGCCCGACGCGTCGCACTCCACAATGAACGGCCGCTGGAAGTCTGGAAGCTGAAGCACAGGTGCCGTCGAAAGAGCCTGCTTGAGGTGTTGAAACGCAACATCTGCTTCCTCAGTCCACTGAAACCCTTCCTTGGTGAGAAGCTTTGTAAGAGGCGTAGCGATGGCGCCATAGCTTTGAATAAAACGCCGATAATAACCGGCAAGCCCAAGGAAGCCGCGTAGGGCACGCACAGAACGCGGCCGAGTCCACTCGGCGACCGCCTGAACCTTCTGGCTATCCATGGTGACACCCTCGGTCGTCACGACGTGCCCCAAGTACGATACTGTTGTCACGCCGAACGCACACTTAGACTGTTTGAGCTTGAGCTGGTGCTGTCGAAGCTTGGCGAGGACAAGACGAACGTGCTGCAAGTGCTCGGCCCACGTTTTGCTGTAGATCAAAATATCATCAAAGAATACAAGGACGAAATTGCGAAGGAACGGACCCAAGATGTCGTTCATGAGTGCCTGAAACGTGGCCGGAGCGTTCGTCAAGCCGAACGGCATGACCAAGAACTCGTAGTGACCGTGGTGCGTCCGGAACGCCGTCTTAGCGATGTCAGCGACGTTCATACGCACTTGATGATACCCGGACCGGAGATCAAGCTTAGAGAAGAACTTGGCGCCATGGAGCTCGTCCAACAGTTCCTCCACCACCGGAATCGGGAATTTGTCCTTGATCGTGATAGCATTAAGAGCGCGGTAGTCGACACAGAATCTCCACGAGCCATCTTGCTTCTTCACGAGGAGGACGGGTGAGGAGAATGCCGAAGTGCTGAGCCGTATGATGCCTTGGCGCAACATCTCAGCACACTGCCGTTCTAACTCGTCCTTTTGGAGCTGAGGGTACCGATATGGCCTGACCGCGACTGGGTCCGCACCGTGCTCCAGATGAATATGGTGATCATGTACCCGCACCGGTGGCAAACCCGTAGGCGCTGTGAAGAGATCCTGGAACTCGCCGAGGAGGTGGTGCAGAAGGCCCTCCGGCTGAAGCTGGCGGCAAGCTGCTGCGGTTGGGCTCGGTTCGCCTTGCCACATCACGCGGCGTCCGCTGAGCCAGCAAGTCATGGAGAGCGTAGCGAAGTCCCAGAGAATTGGACCCAAAGAGCGCAACCATTGTGTGCCAAGAATGAAGTCATAGCCGCCGAGAGCTAAGGAAAAGCATTCCATCGTGAACGGCTCCGATCCCACCAGGACGTCGAGAGCGCGGCAGACGCCAGAGCATGGCAAGCGATCGCCGTTGGCCACGACAACGTTGAGTCCCGCCCGCACGGGCTCGAGTGTCACTCCTAGACGCTGTGCGACGTCATCACGAATAAAGTTATGAGAAGATCCAGTGTCCACGAGAGCGAGGAAATCCTGACCCAATATGTGCACCCGTAAGCGCAAGGTGTCGGCGACTTGGACTCCGGCGACCGCGTATAGAGAGATCCTCGGGTCATCAACTGGGGGCATGGCGTCGCTGTCCGCGCCGGCGTCGGTTGTCGGGTCATCGTCGTACTCAATGAAGAATAGCCGTGCACACTTGTGGCCCCTGACGAACTTCTCATCACAATTGAAGCAAAGTCCTTGACGCCTGCGTTCCGCCATCTCCGACGGGGTGAGGCGCTTTATCGAACGCGAAGCCGACGGGTCCGATGGTGGTGAAGGTGCCGGTGGGTTGGACAGCGTCCGTGGCGGCTGTGATGGTCGGGAGAAGCCAGAGCGCGCGCTGGTCCTGGGGGTGCGCTTCTCGTAGGCCCGGGCGAGCGCGCAAGCTTCCTCGAGATCACCTGGCCCGTGCAGTTCCACATCAATGCGGATGTCATCAGCCAGGCCCGATGTGAAGAGCTGCTGCTCCTGGTGGTCAGTGAGCGGATCGGCGCGGCTAAGCAGGGCCAAGAAGCGGCTCTGGTATTCAGCCACCGTGCCGGTCTGTCTCAGGGAACGGAGCTCTCCTAAGGTATTGCTTCGAATTGGCGGTCCGAAACGGGTGTTACAGAGCTCATAGAAGGTGTCCCAGGAGGGGGGACCGCGGGCACGCTCCAAGTGCGCGTACCAATGAAACGCGTCGCCATCGAGGTGGTATGTGGCGAGCCAAATCTTCTGATGTTCCTCCGTGTGCTGTGCACGGAAGTACTGCTCACAACGGCTCAACCATGGAAGAGGATCCTCTGATCCGTCGTACCTCTGGAAATCCAATTTAAAGTACCGCGGAACCATGGTGTCCATGGACGCATCAGTGGCCTTGGAACCGGACGCCGAGAATTTCGGCAGCACGACTTCGTCGAAGGTGCGCTTGGGCAGCAGCCCGGGACCATGCTGGAGCGTGTTCCCCTTGTTCAAGATCCCACGGCCAGCGAGCAGTGGCGGCGGCGGCGGCGGTGGCGGCGGCTTGGACTTGGATGCTGTCTGTTGCGGTGGATCTGACTTGGGCGCGAGCGGGAGCGACGTGGCTGGTGGTGCGGCAGAAGAAGCGGAAGACGGGTCTTCCTTGGCAGGCTCAAGCTTCTCTAGGCGAGCCATGATGTCTTGCAGTATGGTGCTGAGTGTCTCATCATTGGCAGATTGTTTACTGCGGCTGTTGTCGAAGTCTTGGCGCAGGAGCTTGATGGCGTCCCCGTTCTCCTTAACCGCTACAGCTTGCTCCTCCAGGAGCTTCTTCACTTGTTCCAATTCTGATGGAGAACCCATGGCAGAATCGCTGGATGCTGATACCAAGATGTTATGGCCAACGGCGGCAACCTGATCAGCTGAAGGTAATGTCGCCGGCGGCGACCTAGCAGGGGATGAGATAACAGAGAACTTGGGATGAGGAAACTAGATTGATTGTTATTGCTTGCATATTCCCTTGCGGGGGTTTTACATTTATAGTCTCAATACAATCCAATTCTCATACGACTAACAGTCCTACTAACACACGCCTAATTCTGAAAATAAACTGACTAGAACTCTAACTGAAATCCTAACTGAATTCGGCCACGCCTGAAGCTTGGTCGACTCCTCAACCTTGCCGTCTCCTTCTCTGATACTGGAGTCCGACCATAACACGTACAACTGATGTAAATAGCTCACCAGCTTCCATCCTCCTTGTGTATATGATATACTTGTCAATGGCGTTATGGATCTCTGTGTGCAGAGACATGGAAATTTTTGTTAGATTCAGATCCTTAAAATGCTTGTCTAAACATGGTTGCGCCATTGTACTGAAATTATGCCTGTGCGTTTTGCTTGTCTAAACATGGTTTGCGCCATTGTACTGAAATTGTGCCCGTGCGTTAGTGTCGGCTATGGTATTTTCTACTATGCATTTTGTAGTTTTCACTTTTGAGCAGTAAACTTTGCAGTTCTCAGTTTTTCGAGTTAGATCAACACCACAAGTTTAGTGAACTTCAATAAGCTGGCCTATTTTATAGGTGGTGCTTGCAAAGGACAGAGACTCCTGTTTATAAAGAAAATCAGAAACAACATTTGACCCTCTGCAAAATTTCAGTAAGCGTCCCTATTTTCTATTTTTGAGGTAGTCCGTGATAGCAGTTGAATTATAATCAAAGTTTGATCTATCTCTTGTGGTAGTCCCTATTTCTATTTTTCATACTTCTGTCGCTAGCATCGATACTTTTATTGCAAGTAGTAAAATTGTGTCCTTTCTCCTCTAGGAAAGTGCACTTTAATGTCTTGCTAGGCAAGTTCTGGTTAATATGTACATTTCAATGTCTTGCTTAAGATCTAGGGAAAACCATCTTTTATCTAGGAATTGTATTTTTTTCTGTCTATTAGTTGTAGATATATAAAATACTTGGGAAGCTGCTTTAACCTTATTTCTGTGTGATAATGGTGACTGATTGGACAAAAAAATAGGACGATGACAGGCAATCTGAGAACACACATTGGTGATTAGATAAAATCCTCATGCTGAAAGAATCTGCTTGCTGGAACAATTTTTCCTTTGAATATTTGTAGCAATTGTGGCACTTGGGTTTTCAGAGAAGCTGTTCTAGCCATGGCATATATGTTTCCTAAATGTTCATTAGATTTTGATCTCCGGGGACTTGTGGTCTGATCCTTTCGCTCTATGGTGCACAGTTAAAATAGCGAGTAATTATCTCTGCATTGGAAATAAGATATCATACTTGAAGTTTGCTGCAATGCAGGTAATTCTCACCTTTGAAAAGTTGTAGCACATTTAGCACATGATGATAGTCGAAAGAGAAACGTGTTCAACCTCTTTTCCTGCATATAAGAATGATAAATATTTTTCCCTGAATTTTTCCTTTGATGACTAATGTGTGCAGTTCTCTATTTCTCTAGGTTTTGTGCTTCAGTTTGATTGGGTTATTGGTTAGTGAAGAGGTGTGGCTGGGCAAGGCCCTCTGAGATTGCTGGGGTGGAAGGTACAAACCTACTTGTGTGGTTAGATGTATAGCTTACAAAGCATGCCTGGGTGTTTTTTTTTCAAAACTTGTTATGAGGTAATGAGATTTACCTTGTTTTCTTTCTTTTACATGTTGCAACTAATATATTATTGGGAATTGTAGCTTTTATTGGACAAACATTGTATCAGCAAGTTCTCTGTTGATCCATAGCAGGAAGTTAGATTTGCATTTGTTTGCTGGAATTCTAATGTTAGGAGGAAACTGATAAGATGTAGCCTTTTGGTTCACCATTACTTTTTAATCACATAGCTGGATTTCCTGATTATCCTTCTTTGATAAATATAACTATGAACTTCATCTTTTCTTTAAGTGAGCTACTTTTTAAGGAAATTACATTTGAGTTTCCCGGCTACCTGTTACATATAGATACTCGAGGTTACTTTATGTGAACTTGTGAAAATATTCATTTGAGCTTCGTTCTTTAACAATTTTGCCATTTTTAAGCATTCATTCCTTGAGACTTCTTTGAAAAAAATCGATTCATATTTATATTGTCTTATTTCTCTTTTAAGTAGCACTTATTAATCGCCATTATTAGAGGAAAACAAAGTAAGGAAATATGAACTACTAAAAAAGCGTCTTTAAGCACGTCTCGAAAGGGAAATATCTTACCAATTTATGAGAATGTGTCATGCACAACCGTGTAAATAATGCAGGGAAAAACTCTTAGTTACGATTCATAATATTTGATTTCACATTTTTATATGAATAATATATAAGAGCGTTAGGCCCTCCACAGAACGTGCGCCCCAAGTGATGCCCAGAGAGGAGAGAGCATCTGGGCAATCCACACACTGCAGCAAGCCACGCTAATTCCTTCTGATGCAAGAAAAATTGGAAGCGGGCAAAGAGGAGGCACCGATGCCAAATATTAAACAACAATATATTTACTGTTTGCTTGCCAACGCCTTCGACAATGCTACCAGTGAAATAATCCTCCATGGACAAGACCGTCGGCGGTTGAGGTTAACTCCGCCGCTGCATCCTGAGCTAGCAGAGGCTGAGGGCCACGGTGACGCCGAGGCCACTTGGAGGAGCGCCGCTGCGGGGACATCAATATTGGTTGCTGCATGATTCACAATATTAGAACTGTTACTATTGGGACAATGACAATGATTGTTGTCTTTCACATATCGTGCCTAAAACAATGTAACTCTATTGTCACTTAAAATTTGTCAGGGGTACTGCTTTTATGATTCAAAATATGAATCATTATTTTTCCCCATTAATGAGAAAGTAGATAATGTAGATTACATTAATAAAGAAACTCGGCGCCATGACTCCATGAGTGAAGGATATCAAGAGAGGGAGCTTATGTTATTTTGATGGATTTTATTTTGGCTATATGAATGGTTTTGTATATCTGGCTGAATTTGGTTGTAGGATCAATGTTGAGTCATGTCCTCGACGCTGCTACTTTTCCGTCATTGATGATATGACATGGTGAAAAATCTGTGTTGCATTTCATTCTATTTCAAATCAGCAATTTGAGAGCATATATGGACCAAACATACATAGGCCGACAAGGCAACAAGTTTAAGGAATGGCCATGTATTTTACTTGAAATAATATCTAGAAATTTGCTTGGCCATCAACACTCGAGTTGTCTATTTTTTTGTAGGAATTAAAAATGACATATGCACAAATCAAGTGTTCTGTGGTGTTGACATACTTATTTGGACTGAAGATAATTCTGCACTGTAGATAAAATTTTTTAAACATGTGTCTTGCAAGTTGAACATTTTATTTAAAGAAAAATCAACTTTCTATTAAATTTAAGATTTTTTCTATGTTTTTTTTTAAAACACGTGCCACAGACACGTACATACCAACTAGTCTTATTCTAAAAAAAACCTGTTCTTCATCTTGGGGGTAAAAAAAAAGGAACGCTCCGCTCCCCTCCACTCCACTAGTCAACTCCAGCGTCCATCCCTCAGGGCGGCGAGATGACGCGCCGCCGCCGCCGCTCCAGCCCTCTCCCGGCGGTGACTTTGCCGGACGACGAAGACATCCTGTCCGAGATCTTCCTCCGCCTCCCGCCGCAGCCCTCCTCGCTCCCCCGCGCCTCCCTCGTCTGCAAGCGCTGGCGCCGCCTCGTCACCGACCCGCACTTCCGCCACCACTTCCTCGCCCGCCACCGGAAATCCCCGCTCATTGGCGTCTTCGAGGACCAGATAGGCTACCCCTTCTTCAGGTCCGTTATGGATCCGCCGGATCTCATCCCAGCCGCGCGCTTCCCTCCGCCGCTGGGCGGCGACAATGGCGGCTATGAGGCCGACAAATGGAGAATCTACGGGTGTCGCCACGGCCGCGTGCTCCTCTACAACCGGAAGCAGAAGGAGCTCGTTCTGTGGGATCCCCTCACTGGCGACGACCGCCGGGTTGCCGTTCCGCCGGAGTTCGACAAGGAAGAGAAGATGATCTGGAACGGCGCCGTGCTCTGCCCTTCTGCCGGCGACCCCAGCCACGTGCACGGCGGTTTCAGCTCCTTCCCCTTCAAGGTGGCCTTGGTTGGCGTTATCAGCAATTACACACAACTGTTCGCCTGCATTTACTCGTCGGAAACAGGAAAATGGAGCCATCTTGTCTCAGCAGCTGTTCCCTTTGCGGTTTACTGTGTTAGTGATCCCGGCACCCTTGTCGGCAATGCCCTGTATTGGATCCCTGGTGGTCTAGGGTATGCCATTCTTGAGCTTAATTTGGACACGCCGCATAGTCTAGGTGTGATCGAGTGGCCTTCCGGTGTAACTGCTTCAGGGAGAGGCACTTGTGAGATCTTGCTGCTAGAAGACGGCAGTCTTGGCCTTGCCATTCTATCATTGGATAGCCTCCAGATCTGGGAGAGGAAGGTCTGCTCTGAAGGTGTTGCTGAATGGGTGCTGTGGAAGACACATGATCTCTGCAAGATTCATGGGGACCCTGGGTCGGAGATTATACTAGGGTATGCTGAGGATGCTAATGTGCTGATGCTATGGACGAATTTCGGTGTCTACATGCTCCAACTTGACTCCATGGAGTCTACAAAACTCTGGAAAACTAATATCTTGTACAGACATCATCCCTACACACTCATCTACAATTCAACAGGTAGGTCCTTGTTTACATTGCAGTAAAATAAAACGCAGTTGCTTACAGTTTTGGTTGCTGAATCCTTCTATGCTGCTACTGAAATGTTGGCTAAGAATTTAAAACCTGTTGTCATTTTCCTGTTCTCTGTGTTAGTTATTTGAAATTATCGATGTGTATTTTTTTTAATTTTATCATTGAACCATAGTTATCTTTGGAGATAGCGTATCGTTTTGATTAATGTGTTCTATGCACAGCATAAACATGAGGAACATGAATCGTGGCAATTCTAATCGAGGAATATAGTAGAAAAGTTTATTGATTTCTAAATATGTAGACTGTAGTATTCATGTATATGTAGGTATATTATCTATCTTTCCTGTATTTAGCTGTGTAATAGATTATTAGGTGTAAAGTGGCAGTAAACATAATAAAAGTTTAGACTTTGAATCATCTCACATCTGATAAATGAAATGAGACATACTTTGCTAGTTGGTTCTGCAACCTAAGTATATATCATTCTTTATTATAGCACTACTTTATACTTGGTCAAGGAAAATATTTAAAACATTTAACTTATGTAATTGAAACAAGAACCTCTGCCCCATCCTTACACAGAGCTCGTAACCCTTGTGAGACGACCCACCGGGCTGGCGACCACTGCAACTACCCCCGGTACCACGGCTACGACCTGGGCCGGGCCTTAACCTGTGCTTCAGCGTGCTGACAAACGAGGGGATTTTTTTAACCCCAGCCTGAAATTCGCTCCCACAGGGAGTCGAACCTAGGACTCGAGGAGTGCTACTGAGACCCTCTAACCAACAGCTAGAGGCCCTTTCGCCAATTAAACTAATTTAGCATTTGACTTTTAAAGGTTTCAAAACTTCTACACCAGTTTTTTTTACATTTTTTTTATTAATTAACCACTTTTCGCATATATGCTCCAACTGTTAGTCCTAGATGTGCAAATCTAAATGTTACCTATTATCTTCATTTTGTTATTCTCAATGAATTCGTCCAACGTGCCTCTGTCATCACACATCCTTATGTTTCCCATATGACCCTTAGCATGTGTTAGGAAACAAGGTAGCTTCTGGGGTGTTTGAGCAATTCTTTGGGCACCTCGGTTTTAGATCCCTTTAACATTTAGAATTTTTGATGCAACTGTTTACAAAGTAGTAGGGTCATAAGGCCTGCTTATTACTTGGGCTATTACTTGCTTGATTAAGTTACTTCTATTTCATGCCCTTTCAGTGTTATGTGACAATTTAAACTTCAAATGGTACCATTAGTTTCTTTTTTTTCTGATAGGCGGATATTTTTCCATTGTTGTTAGTAGTAGTATTATTATTTGTCTATGTGATTGCCTTAGGATAAGGTTCCCTTATCATGATGCACATATTGTCAAAATTTAAAGACAAATAGAAAACCCAACTTTTTTGTTTTCCATCTCTTGCTGCATGCATAAAAGTTTGCTGTTGACAGGAAACATACTAAAGTTCGTAATTTAGAATGTTTATAGGTAGCTCTAATGTTACATTCTTCCATTCGATACTATTTTTTCAGTGTAGTAATTACGTTTGGCTACCATGCTATATATTGAACATAAATAAATACATGCTAACAATCTAACATTTTGCATCTTGTGATCAGTACTACTCTCTGTGTTGTTCTATGAATGGCATTCCTTGTGGCCAGATGTTTGAAATTTTTTACCACTATATGTAGTGGCATTTATATTGGCCACATGAAATTAACATTGAGTAGATTGTAGTGAAAAAGTGCTTCCATTATATTTGTATCTATTTTTTACACTTAAATAGATAATATAGAAATTAGTTGTTAAACCATGCCTTAGAAGCTGCAAAAATCAGTAGTGTCATACTACCATTGTAAAAGAACAGATGGAAGGTTCTTTTATCTTTTATCAAGATAGAAAGATAGTAGTCCTCTCAATGAATTAGTTTGCACCACAGGAAGAAATAATTAATTTAGGTTTTATCTTTCCTCAATGACAGTATTTAAAAATCTATGCGATTCTAGTTTACCCTCAAGGACTTAACTACCTAGTAGATGAGTCTACTGTTTGAGGAATTATTCTTGCATTGTGGCAGTAGATATTGACTTTGCATTCCCGGAATCTTTTACCCAAAGCAATAATTTTTGCTCACCTGAATGTGTATTTTCTGTTTATCTGCCTACGTGACATTTACTTGTACAAATATACTTTTACTACTTTGATTTGTGAGATGTCTACTATATTTCTAATTCTAAATAATCTATAACATAGTATACCTAAACACGCCGCATCAAAATCTCTACAGTTAACATGCTTATAGTTCAAAGCTCAAAATGTTACTGAATGGATTCCTCACTTACAGTATTTTTATTGTACATACTTTTGTAACTTTTAGTAAATAAATTAACGTTAACATTTTGTGACTTAAGAAACACTGACAAACTTTGATTAAAACTGACATTTTTTTTGAACAAAAGTAGTTTTTATGATCTATTTGATATCCATTGAGAAAAGACTTCAACTATGTATGCAGTATGCTTGATGTATTGATGCTTCTCCTGTGTCTTTTATTAAAATTAGTAATAATGACTATTTGTTCTTACATTTACAAAAGCATGCGACAAATTGCACTTCAGATCACGGTCTTCCCTTAGGTCCTTTACGGACGATGAAAGCCCCTTGGCTATACTCTACTCTTCGCCTCTGGTTCTGTTTTTTCTTTGCTTTTGGCTTTGCGGAGCTACCTATATGGATTTGCCCCTCATATGTCTATATGATGTTCAAAGTTTTGCTCATAATGGAGGCATAGAAGTTGCGAGTTGCAGCTTGTAATGGGCAGTCGGCTGGGCCTTTTGGGCCAGATCCATTACGGCGGATTAGAGACTTAGAGATAAGATTAGAACTAAGATATAGTGAAAATCTTGAGAACACAACTTTATTTAATTGCTGTTCGCGTGTAATTTTGACTTTGGCGATCATGGTCTCAGATTTAGTTTACAATACCAAATTAAGACAGCCCCCCACCTCACCCCCACAGACCCACCCCAGATCAACAACATTTCATATACTGCTGGATAAGGTGTAGGCCCACATGTAGGTGATGGCTCGGCAGTCTATGTGAAATTGAGATGTACTAGCACTGAAAACAGTTTTGCCTTAGTTAATCTGTTAATGTTGTACGTGCAAAGAAAAAAGTGAGATAACTTTGTGTGTTTGACTGATGGAACTATTGCCTTGCAGGTATTCAGGGTTAGCTGGTTGCCATGGTGTAGATATGTTCGCTGGTATCCGATGGTGGTGTGGCCTATGAGATATATGGTTCATGTTGAAATCAACCCTGTGAAGTGAATTTGTAGGGATTAACTGCATGGTTTACAAACTCCCGGTGCTCTTTTGATGATCTCCAGTTCTCCACAGCAGACGATGTTATCTGATGGTGTGAACTTATGCAATAACATTTAGTGTTAAGTTCCTTGTGTCTTCCAAGAACATTGAAGCCAAGATCCATGTTAAAGTTGTTGAGTTGGTATGTTCTTGGCATGAGTTTGTAAGGGTAAAGTTGCCTTTCCCCATGAATTTGTTGTAAGGGTTAGTATTCATGTTTTTACTGTTTTCTTTTTGGGACATGTTCAGCTTTAATCCGCTCAGGTTGGATCTTCCGAATGCCAGGCACTCTACGAACACTAGTGGATATTCACCTCTTCATGAAGGGTATACCTTATGCATTATTGACTAAAAGTATTGAGCATACGAGCTCAAAAGACTGCAATCAAGTATGTTTGGCGTCTTGATCGTTCTGTGAAGTGTCTTTATGAAGCAGAAATCAGATGTTTCTACTCGCTATATTCCTATGACTCAAGTTTTGCTGAGGCACTGAAGTAATAAACCTTTAGTTGCTGCAGAGATATGCTGACGAGCTTTCCGTAGGTTTTTGAATGATGCATCATGCATCCAAAGTTTGACTTTGTGATAACAAGCTTGACTATGAGAGGATTGCTGGTGCTGGAGCGTGTTGCTTCCATTTTATCCCATTTTGTATCTAGCGGCCAATGATATGTTGCAAGTGTGAAGTGAATTTGTAGGAATCAATTACTTTGGTGTATGAACAGGGGCTCCTCTGCAACCAAAGTCTGAAGAAGATCGTTCTGTGGGATCCCCCCACCCGCGACCAACGCCGGCTGGCCGTTCCGCCGGAGTTGGACAACAAAGAGAAGATCATCTGCAACGGTGCGGTACTCTGCGCAGCCGTCGGCCACAGTAGCCACGTCCACGGCGGATTCAGCTCCTGCCCCTTCAAGGTGGCCTTGGTCGGCGTCACCAGAACTTACACACAGATGTTCGCCTGCATTTACTCCTCGGAGACAAGCAAATGGAGCGATCTCGTCTCAACAGCTGTTCCATTTTCGGTTTATTTTGTCAATGATCCTGGCACCCTTGTTGGCAATGCCCTGTACTGGATGCCGCTTGGTAAGAGGTATGGCATTGTTGAGTTTGATTTGGGCAGACATAGTCTAGCTGTGATCGAGTGGCCTTCTGGTGCGAAATATTCAGGCCTTGGCTCTTCTCGACTCGTGCTGGGAGAAGATGGTGGTCTTGGCCTCGCCGTTTTGTCATGCCACAGCCTCCAAACTTGGGAAAGGAGGGTCTATTCTGAAGGTGTTGCCAAATGGGTGCTGCGGAAGACTGATAAGTTGCACAAGGTTCACGGGATGAGGTCTGGGATGGAGGTGATACTGGGGTATGCATATGCTGATGATATTAATGTGATGTTGCTATGGATTGATTCCAGTGTCTACATGCTCCAACTTGTCTCTCTAAGTCCACAAAACTTTGGGAAACTAATATCATCTACCAAAGTCACCCCTACGCATGTATCTACGATTCAGGTAGCTCATTGTCTACATTTCAGTAAAATAAAAGGAATCCAATTGGTTACTGCTAGAGAGGAAGTCACTGGCGCTTGACGTGTGCTCTGACGTGCTATACGTTACCTTTAGGGGGCATGCTGTCAACTGGTGCTGGAGGTTGAACATAATGATGTGGATAGGTCTTCGTATGTGGCACATATTACACCTGTCTCTTATACACATCTAGATGTGTATAAGAGACAGGTTCAAGACTGGACAACAAAGAAAGACACCACACAACAGGGCCCCCGCAGCCACAACTAGCTACCCGCTATGTTGAGGCTGGTGCGAAACTCCGAGAACGTCGAGGAGGGAAGACCCTTCGTGAAGATGTCTGCAAACTGGGAGGTGGTCGGTACATGGAGGACCCGAACATCGCCGATGGCAACCCGGTCGCGAACGAAGTGCAAGTCAATCTCGACATGCTTCGTCCGCTGATGCTGAACCGGGTTAGTGGAGAGGTACACGGCGCTGACGTTATCACAGTAGACGAGCGTGCTCTTGGGGAGCGGGCTGTGAAGCTCCGCCAAGAGCTGTCGAAGCCAGGACGCCTCGGCCACGCCGTTAGCGACAGCCCGGTACTCCGCCTCGGCACTGGAGCGGGAGACAACCGGCTGTCGTTTGGACGACCAGGAGACAAGGTTGTCGCCTAAGAAGACGGCATACCCTGAGGTAGAGCGGCGACTGTCCGGGCACCCAGCCCAGTCAGCGTCTGTATAGACAACCAGCTCAGCAGGGGGAGACCGGTGGAGGACCAGCCCGAAGTCAACCGTGCCACGGACATACCGAAGAAGGCGCTTCAACGCAGTCAGGTGGGACTCCCGGGGATCATGCATGTGGAGGCAAACCTGCTGAACAGCATATGCAAGGTCCGGCCTGGTGAAGGTGAGGTACTGCAAGGCCCCAGCAAGGCGTATTTGAACCGAAGACCTACCCGTGCATTTCCTCCCGAATCCGCGGACAGCTTCGACCGAGTATCAACAGGAGTAGAACAGGGCTTGCAATCTGACATGCCAGCCCGCTCCAGGATATCAAGAGTATACTGTCGCTGGTGAAGGAAGAGGCCAGAGGGACGGGTCTCCACAGTGACACCAAAGAAGTGGTGGAGCTGACCCAAATCCTTCATATCAAACTCCTGCTGCAGAGAGGAGATGATGCGCTGAAGCAACTACTGACTGGAGGCGGTGAGAACAATATCATCAACATAGAGCAGCAGATAAGCAATCTCATCACCATGTCGATAGACAAACAGAGATGTGTCAGACTTGGCCTCTATGAATCCCAATGTCACCAAGAATGTGGCAAATCGAGAGTACCAAGCCTGAGGAGCCTGCTTCAGACCATAGAGAGACTTGTTGAGCCGACAGACCAGATCCGGACGACTGGAGTCCACAAAACCTGCTGGCTGGCTACAATAGACAGTCTCTGACAGAGTGCCATGGAGGAAGGCATTCTTGACATCAAGCTGGTGCACAGGCCATGATCGAGCGAGAGCAATAGAGAGCACTGTGCGTGTATTCCTCCAACCCTAGATGGGTGGGTATAAGGTTAACTGTACATGGGCCTAGAAGGGCCTAATATACATGGGCCCTATGGGCTACATATCACTATACTCCAACAGTTACAGTACTTGTTTGCTGAAATGCCTTCCCCGAGCTACTGAAATGTGGGCTAACCGGCTAACAACTTACCTAGCTCACATTTGTATGTTCTCTTTCTTAGGTTGATGAACTTACTACTGTGCCATTTTTAGTTTATTACCTTTACCATTGAACTTTATTTGTCTCTGGAGAAAACAAACTGTTTTGACTAATTTATTGTATGCATAGCCACGAACCATGAGGAGCGGGACATTGGCAAGTTTATTGATTGAATGTAGTAGAAACCTTTGTCGCCTTTTTAAATATGTATCAGGTAGTACTATGTCTATATAGCTATGTTACACATAGTTTCAGCATTTAACTGTGTAACAGATTAATTAGTTGACGCAAAATCACATTAAATAAAAATGAAAGTTTAGACTTGAATCATCTGATGTATGAAATGACTAATTCAATGACACGTTTCGGAGTGTAATTTTACTTTTCCATTCAATACTTTTTTCTGGGACACGATGTTTATCATATTGGTCTTTCTGTTAGCCATAAGTCTCAAACATTGGTGGTATTAATCTTCTTTTATGAAATAAATTACACTACCTTATTTTATCAAAGGGCCCTGCTGTCAGGGATGAGATATGTGAGAGATTTAAAAATATTTTATCATAGTTAAAAGAATCAAAATAATAGTCTGCATTGAGCATTTAACTTTTAAATAAGTTTTTTTGAAACTTCTATGCCAGATTTCTAGAATTGGCATCAAATCACCTTTTTCACAGGATTTGTGTGGCACAAACTGTTAGCCTTTCAATGCGCAAATCTGGACATTGATGTGGTTCACACATCCTTCAATTGTCATAGGACCCTTAGCATGTGTAAGAAAACAAAACAGGGCAGCTTCTAAGTTGATAAATAGGATTTCAGAAGTCATTGGGCACTTCAGTTTTAGAAGTACCAAATTGTTTCACATTCAAATTGTACCATTAGTTTCCTTTGGTAGAAACTTTTACTTTGATTTTTTGGTATTACCATTAACTATGTGGTTGCTTTCAGAGGTACCAAATTGTTTGGATTAAACTTACTATTGTACATTGATATTAAGTATGATGCAAATGCATATATCAGAAGACTTTGTAACAAGAACAAAGTAAACTTTATATTGTTTCAAATCTCTTGCTTCATGCATAAAAGTCCAATGTTGACAGCAAGTACACTAAAATTTGATGCGAACCACCTGAAATATCAATTAGTATATTGATTGGTAACTCTGAAAGCTCAAAGATAGCTTGAATGTTGCATTTGTTCATTTAATATTATTTTCTTCAACGTAGTAATTACATCTGGCTGCCATATTGAACATGACATATTTTTTTGTAAAAGAACAGCAAATGGCAATTATCTTTTGTCAAGATAACATTCCTGCTTTGGGTATTGGATTAGTTTGCTACAGTATTCTGTGCATCTTTAAAGTTCTATCTGTTTTGTGTTACTAGAGTGTGTAAATATGAGAATGTGTTAGTCTAGTGCATTATGCATAACACAAGATCAGCTTATTTGGATAATTTTAGATAACTTGCACTTGCTTTCTCCTTAAAAGCTAAGTAGTTTGAACTAGTTCATCACCAAAAGCTAAGTATACCTGAAGGAGTGAGCATATGGCTTCAGAAGGTTTACAATTTTTAAACTTGCTTGGAGCACGAGTTCAAAACTGCATTGAATAAATCGCCTAACTAATTTCACGCACTTTTGTAGTTTTTACTAAACACAGTTTTGGAATATTAGTATATTATGGTTTAGAACCAGTGGCAAAGTTTCATTTGATATTGTTCTATGTTAGAAATGACTATTTTGGACAAGAGTACGATTTTATGCCGCTCAATAGAGTCAAGCATGCAAGTGAGAGAGTTTAGTGGTATATCGTGAGATGTCAATTGTAAAACTAAATGCATGTGACAAGCTAAACCCTTGGATTAGACATAAAAGAACCTGAGAACTTTGTTACGATGTAGAACAAGCTTGACTGATGGAAATGCTGCCCCGCAGGTATCTAGAGTTTGGGCCCGTTGATTTGCTAAGAAGCAGAGCTGGTGCAGGTCAGCAGGCGGACTATGTTATGGCCCATTTTGTATCAAGTGGATGTAGGCTTGTAGCTCATGTGGAAATTGGCCCTTTATGCATGTAGCGCCCGGGGTGCTTGTAAGATTTAAGGGAACCTGTAGGAATTAGTTGCCTAATCCAGGAACCTAGTTATATTACCTCTGTTAGAGATTAGCAGCTGACGCCGTGAGCCATGCTGCCTTGTTAAAGCTGACGCGTTGGTGCTCATGAGGACACCAAGTCGTACTCCCTTGATACTACTTGCCTTCATAAATCTGTTTGTTGTAAGGGTTGTATCCATGTTATTCACTCTTTTGTTTGGAACCTTAGGCAACCTTTGGTCCAGTGAGCAGCTCTGTCAACACGCGTGGACATTTTCACCTCTTTGTTGAAGGGCATATTGCTGCAAGATGGATCTTCAGAAGTAGACACCCTCTGCACCTGCAGGGTTTCAGAGTCAGGTCTTCAATCCCCAGGAGCGCATCGGGATACTGTATCGATGGAAACTGTCAGAACTGAATCCTGAACCACTGAATCAGAACTCTCGATCCAAAGTTCCTGATGGGCATTGAAACGAGCGGTATCAGTATCGTCAGGACTGACTTGGAAGGTTCGTTTTCGTTGGATCCTTGTGTCAGCAGGAGACAGAAATTGCAGGCCACATGATACTGCATTCTCGATTGTGTGAACGCCAGAAGCCACGCTGATTCCCATGATTATATCAAACCTTAAACCGGACATTAAACAAGTACAAAAGCTGCCTTAATAATGTACATATATAGTATATAAACATCTCCGCACGTTGGACTTGGCCAGAGTTGGCCGGCCGGCCCTGCTCGCGACGGCGACACAAGCATGGGGGAAGCAGACGCAGCCACCACCGCCGAAACGGTCAGGAGAGCTCCTCCCCCGGACAAGGATGGTGAGGTGTGACAGGCTGCCCACTCCCGAATCCAGCTGAAGTCGCACTCCACTCCACATGTGAGTGGTTTTAGTTTAGTCTGGCCGTCTAATTTAGTGCTTCCAATTAGACCTTTCGAGTCCTTGACCACTTGTTGGCACTAGAAATAGAAATTATTGGAAATATTCCGTGGGATATTCTGTGCTCAATGTGTGTTGCGTGCATGCATGCATGTCAAATGGAAGCCGAATAAACCAGGGACAATGCCATGTAGGAGTAAGTTAATTTCCAGGGACCAAATTTTGTATTATTATATATAAAGAAAATTAAAGAGAGAGAGGGATGGATGTCACCGCTGTTGAATGGGGGACTACCGGACAGTAGGGGCTCAATGATTCGTATGGGTTGGGTCCATTGTCCCCCACCATGTGAATAGAAGCAACAAACGCCTCTCGTGTCTGCAGGCAGCACGCAGGCGACACTGATCGGGGAGATGCATGGCACCACAACTCATGCATGCGCTTGTTTTGGTAGGACGAAAGAGGAGTCACTTGCTTGGACACAAGGTTGGAGTAAAAAGAAAAAAGTTACGTGCGGCGGGGGATCTAGCTATCACATAGGTTATAGCTCTTTTTGAACACATTTTCACGTGAGCCAAATATTAAAACACCCCTTCCATCCCAAAGAAAATGATATCCTAACATTCATGGGCGGGCCCAGGATTTGAGGTTTGGGTATTCAAAATTTTTAAAGGGCGAAAAAATCTTTACCATTCTCAAGTATTGATTTATAACACATAATTAAATACCAAAATAAGATTGGAAAGTGAGCCATTTGAGCCCAAGAGTCGATATGAGATTGGTAAGTCTGTTTTGTGAGGTTATTTTGTATTTTGATACATATACATGTTATATATTATGTGTATAAATTTTTTGCCAATTTTTTTTTGGGTATTCAGCTGAATACCCATGCATCAATACTGGGCCCGCCCCTGCTAACATTCAAATTTTGTTCCAAATTAATGATGTTCTGGCATTCAAATTCCACGTATACATAATGTGACGCACTAATCTCGCGCATGTATGATTAAATGCAAGTAAATTTTTCTCTACATTATACATTCAAACTTGACTAACTATAGGCACACGTGTATTTTTAATCCACTCTTAATTTGTTTGAATACCATTTTTTTGGAATGGGGGGAGTAGCTCGTATTGAAGTTAGTGGGTATATAAGGAGTGAGTTCAGAGTCATATACAATATAAAATGAGGAATAAATCTATTCTTTTGCCCTTATAAGCTGTTACAAGAATCCAATTTTGGCGTTGGAATGAAATGTTAGATAACATTGACCCTCGCACTATTAAAATTGGATTTTCTTTTACCGCTTCATTCGTGATAAAAGTGGCATTTGGTTACTTGGCAATGGTTTCACACAACATCAACAGCACCACCACTGAAATGGGTTGCCATTTTTTTAATAATTTGGTGATATTCATGTCGAAAATCTATCACACGGAGACCATCGCCACGTTGTTAAAGATCAGCTTCAAAAGGACCGACGCAACAGATTCCTAATTCCGCAATAGTTAAAAGACCAAAGTTGTGTGGCACTCAAGTTGGGGGAGTCAAAATCAAACTCACTATCAACTGGTAAATAAAATATAATCCTTCAATCAATTCTTTAAATAATGTATGCGTAACCGAAATATTTCTACATTTTACATGCCAGTTTACCATGCTGCACGTCGTGGCCATCCCAGCGGAACCCAATCCTAACCGCAATCTCACTGGAGACTCCTAGTCCTAGTGCTAGGGTTGGAAATTAAAGAACCGGGAGCGATGCAAATGCAACACCCATGCGTGCACGACTTCTCGTGAGGCTCTCTAGCATTTCCCTCGGAATCAATTCTATGGTCCACAGCGCTTGTGAACCTGACCCAAGTCATATGCTTCCTTTCCTTTCCATTCCATATACGTTGCGTTCGCACTCCAGCTTGGCACCGATGCCGCTGGAGGCCTGGAGCCGCACGGCAGGACGGGGTCCGGTTCCGGTCCGGAGCCCCAACCCCAAGCAAGCACATCCCATGTGGCGCAAGGTGCAAAGCGCCGGCCAGCTAGGCCACAAACAAAGCCACCAAGGCTACTACTACAGCCTCCCAGGCCTCCAGCGACGCGGACCGCGACCGATCCGCGCCGCGCGAGGAGGACTGCGCGTGCTCTGGTCGAGTCGAGGCGGGCGGAGGCCACGGCGCGGAGGTGAGCTAGCTTCGGCGGGGGAGGAGAGGTAGCAAGCTAGCTAGCAAGCAGCTAGCGATGGCGGTGGAGAAGACGGTGCCGGGCGCGGCGGCGGCGGCGGGGAGGACGGTGCTGGTGACGGGCGGGGCGGGCTACATCGGCAGCCACGCCGTGCTGCAGCTCCTGCTCGCGGGCTTCCGCGCCGTCGTCGTCGACAACCTCAACAACTCCTCCGAGCTCGCCGTCCGCCGCGTCGCCGCGCTCGCGGGGGACCACTCGCGCAACCTCTCCTTCCACAAGGTGAGGAGCATCATCATCAACTGCTGCTGCTGCTGCTCTTCTCCCCGTGGATCTCTCTCCTCTCCCCTTCCCGCGCAATGTGGCGCCCTTAGCGCGCCCCCTAGATCTCCGCGGTGTTGTGGTACAGGGGATGTGGTCCCCATATTTTCCCCTTTCGGGGGATTATTTGACTACCCTTGAGAATGCTGAGGTGCTAATTTGGGAAACGTCTTTTGCGGTGAGGTTTTGTGTTGTTCCGGTATGCCGCCTTCCAATTCCACCAGCTATGGTTATTTGGGGGAATCAATTGCGATGCTGTCACATTTGGCGTACATAGACAAGATTTGGTTTCACATGGATGGAATTTCATTTGGTGCTACATTGACATATTGCTTCCCCCTAACTCTGTTTTGGTGGCTTTGCTAGGGGACCCTGTATTTGGATCTGCATTCTGAGTTTTTTTTTTGTATCGCTGACGTGCATTTCTTGAAATATGGTAAGGTTGTTTGCAGCTTATTTACTGGAAGTTGGGAGCATTGCTTTCAGTTTATCTTGTCTGTGAGACTGCCAGTTATTGATGATGGTTTTAGGGAATCTAATGGAAAATCAGTACTTAATGATGTCAAAAAGTTTAGTAATTAGTATTAACAGAAACGTTTTTCATTACATGGACTTCTTGAACTCGTCTGGTTCCCTGATTTTGTCAAACCAAAAGCCTGAGATTTCTATTCAAAGGCATTTTGGCTGTAATTAATTCATCGAAAATGAGTGTGTGTGCCGTGTTCCTGTAAGCCATTTGATGCCCAGCTTCTTGGTGTGCTATTTGAGTTGTTTTAGCTCCAGCTGTCAAAGTTTGCAGTTAAATGCAGAGGTTGGTGGAAGAGCAATGATTCAGCTCTGCAAATTTCCAATTGGGCATTGCATGTTAGCTTTGAATTATTTGGCAACTCATTCAATTGCTCCTTGCCTGCATTGTTAGGTTTGTACAATTGGCATTAGTTTGAGGGTGGGTTGTGGTTGATTTGCCGTCCACAATGGGACTATGGGAGTAGTTAGCTAATTTAAACAAGAGGACAGCTAGTTGTTTACTACATCTTTCTCTTTTCTTGAAAAAAATGAAACTATGTTCTTTACCTGGAGTTGGTATTTTGAGTTGTCCCCTTTATCGATGCAATAAGATTGGTTAAAACATCAAGTATTAGTACTTTTTTTGGGAACATTAATGTAATGCATTTTTTTACCAAATCACTTTTAAGAAAGAAATGTTTGACTTGATTTCTGTAATGGGTGACAGTACGTGGTCGTGTTTTTTAGTTCCTATGGCTATTCCTCTATAGGTGGTTAGGGACAACGGTTTCCCCTAGCTATTATAAAGCTAAAGGGGTAAAATGTACTCCGGTGCCAAGCTTCTCACGGTGGACCAGTTAGAGCGTTGGACTCCGGGAGTCGTTGAAAGTCCCTTCCCCACCCGGGTTTGGAGCACGGCATCTTAGAACAAAGCCTGGTGGAGTCTCCCACCATGGTCGAGTTTTTTTTTTAATGTAGGAGGTTGGCCTGCGCTTCACCAACAAAACATTTAGACTTTGATGATTTTCTGCATTGGTTGCCCTGTAAAACTGCATCTGTTCACCAGTTTATGCTTGGAGCTTTCTATTTTATTTTAATGCTCCAAATCTTTTAATAATTCTTCTGTGTTACAAAGTGAGTATTGGTGCTGGTGGTTTAGTAAAATATATATTGCAGCCCTGCAAAATTGTCATTTATAGTAAAACATGGATTACTTGAAGGACGAACAACATAATTTGACTTGCTTCCAGAGAAATGTCTACTTTGATGTTTTGTTTGTTACTAACTAGGGGTCCATGCCTATTAACCTAATAATGACTAATGAGTAAGGTCATACCTATTAACCTAAATAATGAGTTAGGTCAGGAGTACGTTTTCTGTTCACACTTTTGCATCATCATTTTAGCTCCGATGTGGTGTAGTGCCTGCTCAAGTATTTAGATGCTCTGGTTGTTTTTTATGCAGGCAGAGCCTGCCCTCCTCTGATCTAGTTTCCTTGTTGCTGTGAGATGGCATATGGTGTTTTGTCGTTTTGCTACATAAAAATTCACCGACATGAATGCGACATTCCAGTAATTACTACCGTTGTTTGATTCTTCAGGTTGATCTCCGTGACAAGGAAGCACTGGAAATGGTTTTTGCTTCAACAAGGTAAAATTACCGCCTGTTCAGCTTCAGCTGTTCCGTTGTACTAACTGTTCAATTTTCACATCATTATGAATTCCTTTTATTTTTTGCAAATTTGTATCTGGCATCTTCTTTATTGTTAGACAATTTGCTCTTCAGATTTGATGCCGTCGTCCACTTCGCTGGACTGAAAGCTGTGGGTGAAAGTGTGCAGAAGCCATTGCTTTATTATGATAACAATGTCATTGGGACGATAAATCTTCTCGAAGTTATGTCTGCTCACGGTTGCAAGAAGGTATTTAAAATACCCCATATATTTTTGCTGGAGTCACTTTTTTTTCAATTTTCTGTCTTTTTTTTTCTGAATTTGTCTGCAGATGTATGCTTGGTTATTATTTTGATTTAACTGTAGGATTACTTATTACATCATTTTATCGACTTCTGTTTTAATTCTGTTGTACCCTGTACATTGAAGAGTAACAGGGTTCTCTTGTACCCTGTACATTGAAGAGTAACAATAATCCTCCAATGAGGATCATTGTTACTCTTCAATGTTCAGTGATTTTCATATGCTTTGGTTGGAGGATCATTGTTTAATTGTTATGCCAATACATTAGATATTCCATGGTGGAAGCTTACAGTTGCTGATGCACCTTAGTAGCTCATATTATTACTGAGGTGTGCTCTGTGCTCTGGCCATCTGGAGTGACTCTGTATGTGTGGTGCCAGATGCCATTGTGGGCATTTCTTTGCAATCAGTAGGCATAATTTTTTTATTCAAGTGAACATAGACAGGACAATTTTGGTTATTTCATATTTTGCAATAAATTTTGTTGGCATTTCTAGCAGCACTAGTTCACTTGTTTGTTGCTATTCTAATCGATTTGTCAAATTGATCATAGGATGCGGAATGTAATCAATTAATAGTCAACTTACTCATCATCTGATCTATTGCATCTTCCATCACTCCATTTTAGCATGGACCAGCTTTTGAAGTTTAGATTTTGAGTTCTTAGTGGCATATGGGCCCAATATCTATACAATAATGATCATGATAAGCACCCGCATGTAGTCATGTTCAATGTTGTGAATATGGGTGCATACGCCTAGGGAACTTCTGCTTCCCCTTTTAATACTATTGCTTGATTGTATTAACTGTATATTTGCACTTACGCTTTAAGATCCATTTGATTAGTATGGCTTTGGACCGACAAATCAATTTGTCATATCAGATTCTGACATTCTGTACCTCCTTTCTTTTGTTTAAAATGTTTTAGTTGGTATTCTCATCATCAGCTGCAGTTTATGGATCACCCAAGAACTCACCCTGCACAGAAGAGTTTCCTCTGACTCCAAACAATCCATATGGCAAAACGAAGGTCTGCTGCCCATTTCTTATTTCAATGTGAAAACCTGCTAAAGTTTGTGAGCTCTCTTAAGTGACTGAAAAATTCAAATGGTTGCAGCTTGTTGTTGAGGATATTTGCCGTGACATCTACCGTTCAGATCCTGAATGGAAGATCATTTTACTTAGGTACTTCAATCCAGTTGGTGCTCATCCTAGTGGATACCTTGGTGAAGACCCATGTGGGATTCCCAACAATCTTATGCCATATGTTCAGCAAGTTGCTGTTGGTAGGAGGCCAGCTCTGACAGTTTTAGGAAATGACTATGCGACAAGAGATGGAACTGGGGTAATTACTTGGGTACTTTGCATATGACATGTTCAATTACTTTTTTTGCATGCCATTCATTTTGATTAATCAGTTGTATTTCAAGATTGGTATTCTGAGTTCTGACGTTGTTTTGTTAATCCTCTAGTTTTAGTAGTAGTTTTTTAAAGGCATGTGCAGTTGATGAATTGCCTTTATTTTCGTTTAGGGTATGTCATGCTGCAACTGAAGCTTGAAAATTGATATTGGGGAATACCTAGATCAATTGTGGCAGCTGATTGCATCCGTTTCTATCATTTTGTTTGTAGTTCCTAATAAAACCGCAATCAACTTTTGTGTTTCCTCCCCACCTCTTTGCTGAACTTGATCTTCAACTACACAGAATGATGACTTCTCTCTATTTACCTTTTTCTTCATGGATTGACTCGGTTGCTAGTTTTTACCTTTTTCTCTGCCTTCTTTGGCACCCTGCTGTTTATATCTTTGTATAGTTTTTCCCTGCACTATGTGGAATTGTTCTCCCGCTTCTTCCTTTTGGAAGATTCTTTGCTTTGACATTCCCTTTTATCTTTACTATGTGCCAGATGCTCAGATCACTTGAATTCTAAAACAGTATGCAACCTACAAGTTTCACTTGAATTCCGAAACAATATACTCCCTCCCTTCCAATTGGCTATGTATCTAGAAAAGCCAAAACGAATTGTAGTTTGGGGCGGAGGGAGTATAACCTACAAGCTTTCTCCTTTGGGATGACCTGATTTGAATTCTGGAGGATTTTCTAATAATAGAACATACCCATGTGCTTCTTACTTTAGTCAATCCAAGTTATCTCTATTTTCTTCTACATTTAAGCTAATGATTGTGAAGTTATTTAGGCATATCATTGTGATAACTGTGGTTCTCATGCATTATAGAATTGTCCCATCTTTAATCAGACTATTGTTTGTTTTGCAGGTCCGAGATTACATCCATGTGGTTGACCTTGCTGATGGACATATTGCTGCATTGCAGAAGCTTTTTGAGAACTCTAGCATAGGTTAACACCTGAAATCACATGATTGTTGATTTTCTTTCCATCATTGCTTGTATACTTATTCATATGGGGTATCACTTTCGTGCATTGTATTTTCTTTAAACCATCATTTTATTCCCTAGGCCTGTCAAACACAGATACTAGACTTGCACAAGGCATAGCAATACATATGGATAAATTCATCTTTTTACAAAATGCATAGCAGGATGCACATGTAATTTGCATTTGTTCACTAAAAGCAAACTTTTGGGATACACCTATCTGTGCGTATTTTCTATTTGCTTCTCGGGTGTAGGATGCTTGAGTAATTTGCTTTTTATACTTGCAGGTTGTGAAGCCTACAACCTTGGAACTGGAAGAGGTACATCAGTGCTGGAGATTGTTAAGGCATTCGAGAAGGCTTCTGGGAAGGTATGCCTGATGAAATAATGTAGGCGTTATGTGATTATTAGTATCTTGCAATGCAACTTACAGGTTTACTGCCTTTATAAGCTTATAAGGATATATTTTTTCTCCTCTGTAGAAAATTCCTCTGATTTTTGGTGCAAGACGCCCTGGTGATGCAGAGATATTGTTTTCAGTGACTGCTAAAGCAGAGAGGGATCTTAACTGGAAGTAAGTCAAACGAAAAGATATAACATGTGGGTATGACAAAATGGGGTCTTTTTATCTGATCGACATTGCCTTTTCTCCAGAGCAAAATTCGGCATTGAAGAAATGTGTCGCGACCAATGGAACTGGGCTAGCAAGAACCCATATGGGTATGGATCACCTGACTCAACAAAGCAGAATGGCCACCAAACAAATGGATCAGCTGAATCCCCAAGGCAGAATGGTCACCACACAAATGGGTCAGTCCGCTCACCCAGGCGGAACGGACACTGTACATACGGTTCAGCTGACTCACCCAAGCGGAACGGCCACTATACGTATGGATCATCTGACTCCAGGCAGAATGGTAATGGCCGCCTGCACTGAGCTGAATCATTTGGCCTGTGAGCCCCCTGTACATTCGGTGTATTGCGAACCCACCATCCGAGATTGATGTGGATCAATGGGTTGGCAGGTCATACAGTATAGAGTCGATGGCAGGAGAATTCCAGTTTGTTGCCGGTAAAACCTATCTCCTACGTTGGTGTTTATTCTTTCCTTCTTTCAAATGTGGTGTAGGAATGTGGTCATAGTGTATCAGCTGATTCTATTCTTTCCCTGCTAATGGAACTGCATTGCGCTTTATGCTCCCGTTCATAGTTCTGCTACAGACGATACACGAGGAAGATTTTTATGGAAGTTTGGTCGGTTACTGTTTAACGGAAAAAAATGCAGCTGTGTACGGTTATTTATTTGTACCTGTAATATCTATGGAGAACTAGCCTCACACAAGTAGTCTTGATGCATACCCTTTTTACTCCTAACTCTTGTTGTTTAGTGTGGATGTAAATGTGAATTCCTGTGCAGATCTGGAGCACGTAAAAAGTTGTATTGTGCCTTTTTTTGACAAGGATGTTTTGTATTCACAAAATGCAATCCAGAATAATAAGGCTGATCTCCATGACAACTTTGCTGCTTATTTTTTTTTCTCAAAATCCTTGGACTTGTCTGGCTACGCTGCCTTGTCCGAATGGCACTGGTATTTCTGATTTTTTTTGTGGACATATAATAGAAAATCATGGAAGGGAGGAGCTGTACGTGCTCGCGTTCAGTAACGGTGTGCTGCAGGCCTGCAGTCTTGCATGAAGGCCTCACGTTCAGTAACGGTGTGCTGCAGGCCTGCAGTCTTGAAGGCCTCGACGCAGTAGCCCCGACGAATAAAGTTTGTTTTTTAGCGAAACATATCAGATTGTTGTTTGAAGTGAAATATAAGGATGAATGCCTCAGGAAACCTGGAGCGACGATAGTTTTCCACAAGCAAAGCTGCACGAATGCGCTAGTTTTGCTATGAATCTTTTTGTGCACATAAGTGGAAGAAAAGGAAACTAAAAGCCTAATAATCTGGTGACTGCCTAAAAATGGAGATAAGCATTTTTTTTCTGTAGTAGTGAAATGACGTGATTCTGGCGAGTGTAGGAATCGTTGAGCTTCTCCTTCTCTACATTCGTGCAATAAAAGACAGCTACCAATTCTCTTAGTAACATAATGGCTCCGTGTGGAATTCAAACAACACTATCAACCAGCAGCGTTTTTCTCTCAAAAAAAACCAGCACTAGCCACCAGCCAGCCGAACAGGCCGTTCGTTAGCAAATTGTTCAAAGAGAACCTGTGAACAACTTTTAAGGACGATACTCCGTACAATTTAGGGTTTGATTAAGGATGAAAACGGTAAAATGGTTATCCGAATTATCCGGTATCTGTTATGATAAAACGTAAATATGGATATCCATATCCGTATTCACTTTTAATGTGACAAGTAAAATGGATATATCCGAATCCGAAATAAATGTCGATATGGATGAAATATTCAATATTATCCATATCCGTATATAATAAACACATATTCAAACCATGCTATAAACATATATTATTTTGATTTAGTTTCAAACTAATATATTATCTTTATAAATTACACTCAAATACTTTATTTTACTTAATTTATTAATATAAATTATTTTATATGATTTATTTAATTATTAGTTTTATTTAAACATATTTTAAATAAGTGATTCTTGTCTATATATACTATATTTAATCTTTATTTATATGTTTGGTGATGATATTATTTTCTAAATCTATGGATAAAATAAATTAATACTTGTTAATTGTTGTCCCAAAAGACAATGAATATCGGAATGTATCAGAATCTGAGACATCCATTTTGTATTCGTATCCGGAAATCTCCGAATCTATATCCGTATTCAAAATAAAATATAGTAAAAAGTACTATCCGAATCCGATTCCATGCTTATCCGATCCGTTTCCATCCTCAGGCCTGACCGCTACTCCTATCAACTTTGGCAGGAAGACAACATTTCCATCTTAAATCCTTTAGTTCCCACCCAAGCAAAGAACCATCCTTTATTCGTTTAGCTTGGTTAAAGCACCTTTTTTTTTTGAAAATGGAAATGTTTCCGGCCTCTACGACCACACACAACCAAATTCTTACATCATATTCAGCCTTAAAGATGATCATTAAAAGCAAAACAAGGTCCACAAATAAAAGGGAGAGATCATAAGCAAAGTCTATTATAGCTTTTCCATCCATTCTTGGTGAAGATATCCAAGGCAATGACCTCCAACACCCTGCTTGCCAATAGGATAGTTTTCCTTATCTCTTCATGCTGCAACAGGGACCAAAATCGCAACCAATAAGCTCCCCTGAAGACTGCATGCATAAAGAGGGTGAATTGTTTTTTTTCTCAAACACCATATCATTGCGAGTACACCAAATTACCCACAAAATAGCAGCAACCCCCACAAGGATCAATTTTCTTGTCTTCTTATCTATGCCTGTCAACCAACTTCCCAACATATGATTAATTGATTTGGGGGGGGGGGGGTTAGCCCAGTAACAATATGAACAATTCTTCAAATAATTCTAGCATGCTGACAATAAAAAAAAGAGATGCTTAATTGTCTCATTACAATCACATAAACTGAAATTTTGACTACTAGCTCAATTCCTTTGGCTAAATTATCCTTTGTTAAAATTACACCTTTATAGTTGAACCAAAGTTTTTTTTATTTTTAGAGGAACTTTCAGCTTTCAAATATTTTTTTAGTGAACGGGATATCCTGGTTCATCAAATATTGGTACATAGACCGGACTGAAAATTGACCGTGTTTATGTAGCTCCTAGAAAAAGATATCCCTATCAGAACATAGCTGAAAGTTTGCTACTTTAGCCACCAGGTTATTTCAAGCTACTAGTTTATCTCCAATTATAGCTCTCCGGAAGGAAATATTCAGTGGTACTTGATTCATAACATTAGCCACCGTAACATTAGGATAATAGGCTATATTATAAAGACTAGAGAATTGCTCTTTAAGAGGTCGTGGCCCTACCCAAGTGTCCTCCTAAAATCTGGTTTGTGAACCATCATTTATTTTGTAGGTTCCACATCCCAGAAAATGTTCTCTAACTTTTAAGAGACCTTTCCAGAAATGTGAGTTACCGGGTTTAATTTTAACCTGTGTCAAACATTTTGCACTCAAGTATTTATTTCTAAGCAAGGTCTGCAAGGTCCCTTCTTCATTGAGAAGTTTAAACAACCATTTACTAAGTAGGCATTTGTTTTTAATCCACAGATTTATGATTCCCAAACCTCCTTGACCCTTGGGACCTAGATCAATAAATGTTCAATCTTTTAAGAACCCCTTTTGGAATTTCAAAAAATGACATCATGAACATAGGTAGGCTACTAAGTACTGAATTCAGTAAAATCAGTCTACCTCCATATGATAGATGTTTCGCCTTCCAAGTACTCAGTTTGCGTTTAAATCTATCATCAATGACACCCCAATCCACATTGTGGAGTTTAGAGTGGTACATTGGGGTTCCTAAGTACTTGAAAGGTAGAGCTCCTAACTCACATCCAAACAATGAAGTGAACTCTTACTCATAATGTTTGGCCTCTCCATAGCAAAAAAAAAAAAAATTGCTCTTGTGGAAGTTAATTTTAAGGCCTGATAATTGTTCAAAGACATAGAGCAATAATTTCATATTTTTGGCTTGCTCCAGGTCATGGTCCATAAACATGATTGTATCATTTGCATATTACAGAATAGACAACCCATCTTCCACAAGATGAGGTATGACGCCTCTATTTTGGCCATCATCCTTTGCTCTCTTAATTAATACAGAGACATGTATGCCACAATATTAAATAAGACCAGTGACATGGGGTCTCTTTGTCGGGGGCCCTTTTTTGTTTGGAAGTAGTGGAAAATGTCATCACTAATTTTGAAGCCCACACTTCTTGAAACAAAATTGTTGACCTAATTGCAGCATTGTTGACTAAACCCCTTAATTCGGAGAGTCTGTTGGAGAAAAGATCATTGTACCTTATCATAAGCCTTTTCGAAATTAATTTTTCAGAATCATCCCGTTAAGTTTTTTTGTATGTAGTTAATGAATGGTTTCTTGTAATATCACAACACCTTCCATGATATTCCGACCTGGTATGAATGCAGTTTGAGAAGGTCGAACAACAACTTTGTTAGCCACTCCCATAAGTCTATTAGTGGCAACCTTTGTAAAGATTTTAAATCTGACATTGAGCAGACAAATGGGTCTATATTGTTGAATTCTTGCCTCATTTACTTTTGGAAGCAAGGTGATTACCCCAAAATTTAGGCTATGTATAGGAAGGCGTTCTTAAGCAAAATCTATGAAAAGCGCCGTTAGGTCTGATTTTATGATATCCCAAAATACCCGATAAAACTCTGTAGGAAAACCATATGGGCCATGTGATTTATTATGTCCATCCAGAACACTGCCTCCTTAACCTCATTCTCAGTAAGTGGTGTTGTATGAAGATTATTCTCCTCTTCCGACACTTGAGGTATATCTTGATTATAGTGCTCTACCAAACTAAAATTGTTTTCTTCTGGTGGACCAAACAAACCTTTATAATAATTTGTGATATGAGCCTTTAATTCAGCATCACCCGCAATAACGCCATCATCTTGTTCTAATTTGAAGATGCATTGTTTTCTATGTTTACCATTAGCAACCAAATGGAAGCATTGGGTGTTATCATCACCTTCTAAGAGATCTTTGGTTTTAGCTCTCTCATACCATTTAATCTCTTCTTCCCTCAACAGATGAACTATTCGTTCGTTGAGATATCGTTTCATATTTAAATCTTGGTCAGAGAGCAAATTATATTATGCTTTTTTATCTAGGACATCAATTATTGAAACTAAAATCTTCTTCTTAGTTCTAGCCTGCTGTATTTTTGGCCCAGCCTCTCAGGTATTATCGGAGAGACCTTATTTTATACTGCCATTTTTCCATAGAATTATTACCTCTAGTTTCAGCTTGCCATATATTTATTAGCAACAAGATTATAAAACCTTCCCTTATCAACCAGCCCCGTTCGAATTTGAACAATGGCTAAGGTCTACTATGAAAAGAAGCACCGGTATTTAATAATAAAGGTGTGTGGTCTGAATTACTCCTATCGCTAGCATGAACTGTTGTGAGAGGAAATTTTTGTTCCCACTCAGTACTAACAAACACTCTGAAACAAAAAGCTATGTGCCAACATCCTTTTTCCTAGATTTTCAGGGTAAAATCTGCGCATTAATTTTCAGCATGTCCAAAAATCGTCTCCACTATATTTTTCCTCAATGGGTTCAACTTGTCCATGTGCATGAAGATACATGATGGTGGCTGTGGCGGGTGAATCGGAGGTATTTTTTATCTACAAATGCGGGGTCAGAGTCAAACATGTCATTTGCGAACAAAGTCCCAAAGTTTGAGGTACATTTCTTTTCTTTTTAGAATATATATGCAGTAGAGCCGCATATATCTCTATATTATGTAGAAGGGTATATTTCAAATTTGGCTCAAATTTCTAGTGTGCGCGAGATTTTCTTAGCAATTGATGACATACACATGCAATCCAGCCTACCCTTTAGAAATTTCTAAAGGGTTCTAGGTTTTATTAGAGCAACCAATAATTTTATTCACATTATTATCATATACAAGTCCCAGGTTTTTAATTTTAGCTCATTTGTGGTTAATCAAAATTTAATTTATAGATGTACTAGCAAATTTAATTTATTGTCTGGAAATAATTATTTTTATTAAAAACATAATTGTTGATGATGCCATCAGAAACATAATTGCTTATTTATAGGACAACATGAATGATCAAAATTGGGCCATCTACTTCCAAGGATGGGGTGGACATGAGATTCCTTCAGTCGTTGATGGCAGCAGGTGACCAGAAGTTTTCCTGGAACACTGCTATGTTAAATCTGAAAGGACAACTAGTTATTATAGCAAAAGATAACGTACATAGCAACAAGGAAAGGATGGGTCCTTACAGAAGTGGACAACTAGTTGGATCACCTCTACCCAACTCACTGATCCCCAAGAGTAACAGGTCCTATATATATATATAGATTTTTTTTAGATTATGTAAATTGTTCCGGCCTCAGCTTAAAAGTGTTTGTAAGCCTACGACCCAAGTGATACAGCAACTGCAATACTTACACTGCGCACATAAAAGGTAATGGAAACAAATAGAAGACACAAAGTTCATAACGAAAGACTACTCCTCTCTCCTCATCCTTCTAAAACTCGGTACGGCTTCTAGAGCTCCATCCAAAACCCTTGAAGATCTCCATCGTAATGACCTCTAGACGGTAGCATGATTGTACCAAAAAGTGCCTTGCTAAGATTCTTTTCAGTGTGCATTACATCAATGTTATGTGAAAGAAGAAGGTCCTGCATGTACGTTAGCCTCCACAAGCCCAACTTATGAGTCCAGTCATGCACTACTACAGAAAGTGTCATCACAAACGGCCTCATCACAAACAGTTTTGAAAAACCGTTTGTGATACCCCCATCACAAATGTGATGGGGGCCATCACAAACGGTTTGGAGCAAAAACCGTTTGTGATGGGCATTGTCGGGGACATCCCAAGGGGGTCCCCTAACCACCGGGAATAATCACCCTCAGAAAACATCTAATCACCGACGGCCCAGAAAATCGCCCGGACGACGCGGCCCGGTGACGCTCACCACGGCCCAAACGACCGTCCCGGCTTGATTCGCCCCAAGGCCCAAAGAGCGAACGCCATCTCCGCCCCGCTCGAGGGCCCTCGACCCCCTCGGGCAGGCATGGCCGCATCTCCGCCTCGCTCGAGGTCCATCGACCCCCTCGAGCGGGTGCAGCCCCGTTTCCGCCTCGCTCGAGGTCCGCGCGCCTCCTCGAGCAAGTGGATAACTTCGCCCGGCAACCGCATTTAATGCCGCGACCTACCGAGCACCCAAGTCAAAAGACGGGGATGGGACTTCGCCCTGCTCCACGTCGCTGACACGGTAAGGTCCACTGTACCACCTGCCCCCGTCCCGTGCTGACGCATCGCCACCAGGCGGGCATGCACGGGTCACTCCGCTACACTGTGCTACCTGCTCCCGTCCTTCCACCACTGGGAAGCCCTCAAGTGGGTAGGCGGACACCCCCGAACGTCGTACGGACGGCGACCAAGGGCGAACCCCGGTCAGGTCCGCCACGCCCTGTCATCCCCGCTGACTCCGGCCACAGGACCGCCCGTCCCAGTCGCCCAACAGGCGTGGCGAGCCCTGTGCGAGCGTACCACTGTCATTCGCCGCCACTGTTCCGCCTGCTCTCGTCCTCCCCCGTACGGCCCAGCCCTCGAACGGGCAGGGGAGGCCCTCGAGCGGGAGTACGAGCCAATAGGGAAGCGCTGACTCCAGCCCAGCGCGGCCCTGCAACGACGTCCGCCGGGTCACTTCCGCCAACTCTCTGCCATTCCCCCGACGGGGCGAGCACGCCGTGCACTGTGGCCAGCAGAGGCCATCATTCCGTCACTATGCCGCCAACTCCCGTCCTCCCCTGACCGGGTGAGCATGGGAGACAATCGATCGGGCGTACGGGTGACGGACAGGTCCCAGCTAGAAGGCCTGCCACCCCTCGAAGCCGCTCCAGGACAAGATCAAGGACGACCATGACACCCGAAGAAGCCGGAGCTCGCCATTAAATCGCCGCTCAGAACCAAGGACGACAGCATGCCCGGCGCCACGCTCTCCAAGTACACCCCCTGTAGCGCGTATTGTGCTTGTACTTGTACCCCCTCAGGCCGCCTCCTTCTCCCTTGGGCTATAAAAGGGGGAAGAAAGCGCTGGCCAAGGGGAGGGATGACGACGGACAACATACATAGATAGAACACACGCATACTCGCCACGACATTGGCACTCCGCCTCGATCACCCATTCGCCCAGGGACTTGGAGGCTCCTCCTCCTCTCCCGCTAAGCTTGTAGCCCCCCACTACGAGCACCCCGGTGCAAGATAGTATAGTGCCAAGAGCACGCCTTGCTGGACGTACGGCCTCAAGGCCGGAACCAGGATAAATCCCTTGCGTCATTGTGCTAGCTCTTGCATCAACCGGTGAGGGACGGGACACAGCGCATTCTGTTAGGCGCTGAGGTTGGTCGGCCAATCTCGGCACCGACAGGCATCACAAACGGTTCATAACCGTTTGTGATGGCCTTACATCACCAACGGTTTGTAACACGAACCGTTTGCATTTACAAAAATTGAATTTCAAATTTGATAACATTCAAACTTAGATCTGGTTGAATAGATGACTTCAAATCAAAAAGTGTTGAACTATAAAGTTGTATGGCTTCTCAAGATGCACAACTTTCACTTTGGTCATTTCTTCATTTGACAAATTCATATGAATATTGTTCATAAAATCCATCTATCTCATAGAGTTTTCTAAAACTATAAGAGAGACCTATAAGATTTGTGAACAATGTTACTCTCACTATATCGTATGAAAAAACGGTCAACATGAAAGTTGTAGATCTTCAGAAGTTATGAAACTTTATAGTTCAACACTTTTTGATTTGAAGTCGTTTAGGGCCTCAAACAAGCAATTTAAACTCGGTTTGGTATAATATGATAGGAACCGAAACCATATCTAGTCACAAGTGACAATGAGGTGCAGTGGTAGGAGAAGTCTCGCGCGAGGGAGAGGTCTTGAGTTCGAATCCCACCGGCCGCGGAGCGCGTGATTCATGCGTGAAAAATGGCACGAAAAAGTGGCCTTCCTAAATGAAAATAAATTTTTCCCTAATGTTTTCGTATTTTTTGGGGTTTATTTCGGACGCAGGAAATCACAAACGGTTGGGACTACGAATCGTTTGTGATGGGAGCATCACAGAACCGTTTGTGATGCCCCGAGCATCACAAACGGACTGTCACAAACGGTTGGAAAAACCGTTGGTGATAGCCTTTCCCAACCGTTTGTGATAGCACTTCCTGGAGTAGTGATGTTGCTCACCTTATCCCACAAAATCACCATCTTCATTGACTTCAAGAGCGTCTAATTGAGCACGAACCGTGGCACCAGTGAGAAGCTGTGGTGGAGGTTCTTTAACTACACCCCTTTCGTAAAGTTCTTGTGTCTCGTCTGAGTTGATAGTTAAGAGTGAGGAGTTATCGATGTTTGTCGAATGAAAAATATTTGTCACCCTTAGTCAACCATATGAACTTCATAGCTGCCTTGCATACTGGACAATATGTTCTATCGTTGAAATAAGACACCAGGGGGGAGATTGAGGGGGATAACGAACATAGGCCAGCAAGTGTATGGGGCAGCCGTCATTCCATAAGGATTGGACCCATTTGTTTCCAATGCAACGCGTACATTACGAGCCTCTAGAGCTTTGTTAGGTTTAATCGCATCAAAGTGTGCCCATGCTTCACCATCGGATGGATGTACCATATTCTCAGGATTGTATCTGCGTCCATGTTTGTGACATGTCATCTGTTTCGCAGATTCCTCGGTCATGTACAACCATTGGATCCTCTGTGTGAACGGAATGTACCGTAGGATTTTCATGGGGATCGTGAGCGGCCTCTTTTGGCCCACGGCAAGGGGGGGGGGGGTTCTATTTGCCGTGTGCTGACCCATGGCAAAGCCTTCGCCGTGTGCCGACACATGGCAAAGTTCAAATTTTTCTCTTTTTTGAAATTTTGCCTAAACTACTTGAATATTTCATGTTTAAATTACTTTGTCACATTCTTTACCTTCCCAAAGTGGCTCAACAATTCATGTTTTATGATTTTATGCAACATAATCTATTATTTCATGTATTTCAATGTTTATGACATGATATTCTTTTATGACAGAAAAATTAGAAAATATCAAACGGATCCGAAAAATAACCAAAATTTGGAATGAAGCAATCTAACCTGTCTTGCATATACAAAAAGTTTTGACGTTAAACCCAAATTCAAACTTTAGTTTGCTTCAAAATCTGAACGGATCCCTCTAAACTCTATGAATCTTCTCTGTAGATGTTGCGATTTGTATGCAGGGTACGTGATAACTTGTGTGAACGCTTCTCAATTTTTTTAACACAGCCTATATGCATGAAATCATGAGTTTACGACAAATCTTGGGTTTTTCAGACTTTGTATGCTTTTTATAGAATTTTAAAACAATGCGTCTGCACGTTCGTGACTATAGTTCGTGGGCAAAATGCTCAAAATTTCTTTGCATTTCCTAGATACGACTTGACATCATGACCAATAACATGAATTTCATTTTTGGGTTCATTATATTCAATTATTCGAGACACTTGTAGTTCAAATTCGAATTATTTCCATGAAATCCATTTAATGAAATAAAATCCCAAAATATAGCATAACAATTCAAAAATACACCAAATATTAACATAGAGTTAAACATACAATATGTATATACCATAAAAAGTTGGGAATGGAAAAATCATTTTTTTTAAAAAATCTTTGCCGAGTGCCTACAAAATATACTCGGCAAAAGAGAAATACACGCGACAAAAATATAGGTTTGCCGTGTGCCTGCATAAAGATACACGGGAAACACATTTTATGCCGTGTGCATATGTTTGTTGTGTTCCTTCGTGAGTATAGAAACTCTAGTTTGTCCATGTCTTACCGAAAGTGCATGAGGGGGCACTGAGTCGGAGTATAACAGATCTCATTAGGGAGGTTTATGCGCGCCAGGCACCTAAACCTTAGCAGGCTACACTTATTGGGGAATTTATGTAAAGACCTCGTAGTGTATCCCTAGCCATACACTTTTGTGTTTTTATGAGGCTGGCTCCCTGAGGCATGAGCGGGAAAACACGACTTATGGTGAAAGTGTACAACCTCTGTAGAGTGTAAAACTGTTATAACAGCCGTGCTCACGGTCATGAGCGGCCTGAACCCTCGCATGATTAATTACTCAAAGATGACTTTAAATCACTGTTCTTTATTTATGATCGTGCTTATGTTCTTTTATATTGCTTAATGTGGGTTGGTATATACTTGCACTTGTTAATTAATAAATAAAATGTTGACCCACTAAAACCTTAATGCAATCAAACCATGTGACCATGTCATCTTTATCCTTGCTTTGCATGTCATTTATTTTCCCTTACACTTGCTGAGTACCAATCATAAATGTACTCATCCTTGCTTTACGCGACGCTGCTGAGACCAAGGTGAATTGGAGGACTTCCCAAAGGATTTTCAGGAGTACTAGGCGTATGTGTTCACCAGTCAACTGCCTGTGGAGTTGATGGATTATCCGCTGCTAGCTAATTGCTTTACTTTTCGTTAAAGACTAATGTCTTGGAGTGTAATAATGATACTATAACTCTTTCATTATGATTGTGCACTGTCTTGTGGTATTTCACTTGTGAAGTCTATCACATGTGTGAAATTTTGATCCACGCACATTTGAAATGCATTTGATTTTTAGCCTAAAACCGGGTGTGACAGATCTCAACCCAGAAAATCCAAATTCGGCCGCCGGCCGCTGCGGTTACAGATCTCACTGGCATGAGAGGAGATGAGGGACGCTGAAAGGAAGCCCCGCCGCCACCTTTCTTGTAGCAGAACGGAGTTCCGTTGAGCTGCTCAGGCAGCGGCGAGAGAGGGGGCGGCGGCGCGGGCGTCCACGCTAGGGGCTCCGAGGGGTTTTTTTGTTCTGCATCCGCGGCACAACTAGGGGTGGTAACGGATCATGGCCCGTTTGTTCCTTCACAATCAAACTTGGTCCTAGCAAAATTTAGCTCAAAAACTAGTTATTTTGATCCGGTCCTAATCCGGCCCGATCTTTAAAATTTCTAGTACAAAAGTTAGGGCCTTTACCACCCCTAGGCACAACTGGTCTACGTGAGGTGCCTGTGTTTTACATAAAACAGAGGTAGTATGACGCAATTACTTACCCACAATCACCTTGGCTACCAGTGGAAATTTTTCTGCACACTGTCCTAACTTCCCATCACCTTTCATTCCGGGCTTGCATGGGCAATCATAGCCTCCCAGTCTGTTCTTACATATGCCATTGCTCGAGCAATAATATAAATCAGGAAAGTTGCACTCGTCGATGTCTGTATCAAATGTCAAAATTTAGAATTCAAAATACGAAACTGTACCCGAGTTAGTTGTTAGTCTAAAAAAGATGAAGGTCAACAAATTACTGATTCGAGGAACTCAAAACACATTTCAACATACCTTGACATCCATTGGGGATGTAAGGGTTGCCCTCGTAGTGCTCCGAGCACTTGCACAGTTGCACACATAGCTGGGTGAATACCCCGAGCCGATGGTCCCGTTGACACAGTAGCTGTTGTTGCTGACGCACGCGTAGTCCGGCGGCGGCCGCTGTCCCTTTGCCGGACACGCGCTGTCCCCGACGATGGCGAAGTCGAGCACGACAGGGACGCCCCGGGGAAACCTCGCCGGCAGCGTCCCGTCGCCGTACAAGTCCGTCGTGGAGAAGTCGTAGCCGCCGGACTTCTCCACCACCGTGGCGTAGGAGCACGGGCTGGTCCTCCACAGGTCGTTCTTCTCCAGTGAGAGCCCCGGCTTCAGGTCGGTGAAAGGGCCGTATCTGCCGTCCTGGCTCAGGGCGGCCTCGCAGCAGCCCTTCCCAGCGCACGAGCCGTTCCTCGCCTCGCCGAGGCTGCCGGCGGTGAGCTCCGAGCGGCAGGCGACGGTGCGGTAGCTGTAGATCGTGCAGCCGGTGGCGGCGGCCCTCCAGCCGACGCCGACGACGGCGTTGAGCGCTTCCGACACGGCGAATGGCGCCGCCACCTTGGTGGTGACGCTGGTGTCCAGCGCCATGGACTGCCCCTCCATCCTGTAGCTGGTGCTGTTGGTGCTGCAGGCGGAGGTGATGGGGCCGTACACCGTGGCCTGGCTCGTGCCGAAGGAGACGCCCACGAGCTCGACCGGCCGGCGCGAGGTGTTGGAGTAGGCCAGGTAGGAGAGGTCGTTGGAGACCGCCGACGCTTCGTGCTCGGTTTGGATTTCTTAGCTCGGCTTGTAGAAGTAGAGGCGGCCTACACAAATTACATATACACGATACATATTTATGTTAGATATAGAGATGATACAGATAATTGACATATACAGTACAAATCCTGTCTCTTATACACATCTTATTCTATATTAGAGTCATGCTCTGTTGCTAATTTTTTTTCTTGTAAGACTATATTCTACTTGGTGTATTGGTTGGCCCCCCTTGGTTAAATCCTGCCTCCGCCCCTGGCTGCTGCTGCTGCACATCTTGTGCGGCAATGGCGGCCGCTGCTCCGGCAAGGACGAGCAGGAGGACCGGCAGCAGCCGGGATCGCGAGGACGTGGGCATGGTGCAGACGTGGTAGTGGATGGCTCTAGTTGGATGCCAAAGCTAGGTGTTTTCTCGGTTCATTGAGGTTTTTCTTCTCCTCTTCGGAGCTTTGTTTTATTGGCTGTTTGATCGATCAGGGGGAGAGGCTCGGGTCGTCGGGTGGATTTCGTGCATGGAAACGTTATTATTGCTTCCGGCGTACATTAATGCAGCGCTGAACATTCTTTCGCAAAAAAAAAAGAATGTAGCGCCGAACATTCTTTCATCTTCTTGCTCAGGCAGGCAAAACAGCAGTATATACAGGTGGTCGAAGGACAAAACCAGGGATCTTTGCATACTATTTTATTAACCTCTTGTCCGGAGGAGAAAGACTACAGACAATCCCTGATTAGCGCGTAGATTGTACCCCAAAAAAACCTGCATCGGTCTCTAAACTGGAGCACATGGCCCATACTTGCCAAAGTCAAATCTGGAAATTTCGTAAAGTATAGCTGGCAAAATGAGGAAGCATATATGAAAACAAGTCGACGCCACTACGTACCCTTTGTTGTTGATCCCATCCACGACTCCGACAAAGCGCAAACGACCTAAATACATTCGTACCGTCTAAGTCTAGTGGTTACTAGATCGAAAGCAAAGTATTCCTCTCGGAAAACAACCGGAGAGGCCCCCGCGTCTCTCGCTCGGGCGGCTCGGGCGGCACCGGCACGCCGGCCGCCGCAGCCCCATCCCCTGGTCTCCAACCACCTCGCCGTCGCCGGAGCAGGCTGCCGGAAGCCGGCGCAGCCGCGAGGAAGGTGGCGGCGGGGCCTTTCTTCTCCCACGCTCCTTCGTTTTTCCGGTGGCTGGCGTCCCTCCGACGAGCTCCGTCCAGATCCGCAGCCCCCATGGCCAGATCTGCGTGGTCCCTCGCCGGATCCGGTGAACCCAAGCCGGCTGGTCCAGGCGTCCGGGGTTGCGCGTGGATCTGCGGCGGTGCTGACGAGGGCGTGTTGGCGATGCCTGTGCTGCGGAGGCCGCCGCGCCAGGCCGCAGCGGTTGCCGGTCGTCGGCGGCAAGCGGCAGCAATGCCCGCGCAAGGAAGCAGCAGCAATGCCCTAGGTCTGCCCTCCGATCTAGTGGCTCGGCTTCGAGGTATGCTCCCCGGGCAGGCCGGCGATGGCGGCGGCGGTGTGGCCACTCGAGACAGATCCGGCGAGGTCCGTGGTGGTTAAGGAGGACAGTCCAACCTCTTAATTGCTCCGCGTCGCCTCCACGGGATAATCTGGATGGATTTCGCTAGCTGTCGTGCAGCCGCCTTCCCCACTGGTTGGTGCCGTCCCTTTGCCGGCGGAACCTTGCTCCGGGTGGCGGTGTTCATCGACGGCGGCCGAAGTACGTCTTTTCTTGCGGTGGCGGCGTCCTGCGGCCGTGCGAAGATGCTGGTGTCCTTCACGTGAGGGCGACCGTGGTGACGGTGGTGGCGGCGATCTAGGGGAAATCCTTGTCTGGCATGTTGTGCCGGACCGGTGGCTGTGAAGTGTCGGTAACACACACCTTGTTGAAGGAGCTGCTGAAATCGTTGGTCAGACCGTCCCCTGTTGCGCCCGTGGATGATCAATAACTGGGTGAAAGCCTAACCTGGTTTCTCCAGGCCGGTGGCGACAGTGTAGGCACGTCGTCGAAGTTATTGGTCTCCTAGGCCGGGCAGTTTTCCCGTGTGGACACTATGTTCGGTATTCAGCGCAGGGCGAAGGAGGCATTGGATGGCGTAACAACTCGGATGTTGGCTAGCAGTATCTGCACCAAATCTTCGTGCTGTTGCCTTCGAAGAAGCATCAATGGTGGTTGGTGTCTAGCGTTTTCAGTTCTTTATAAGGTCTTGTAAACGTGTTATAGCGATCTTGGTGGTCGCGTAGTACTACTATACCCCTATGATGCGATGTACTTTTCATGTTTTTGTTTGGCCGTAGCCGTTTTGGTCAAGGCCGGGTAATACATTATCCATTATCTAAAAAGAAAGTCTAGTGGTTACTGGGAGACGGGATATGACGCGTCGTGCAATATAGGACGGAGCGACCCTGGCATCCCTTCGGTTTGAGGTAATATGTTATTTTTCCTCCCTGGCTCCGGCGGTTGGTGGCGGAGAAGACGAGGACGACGGGGTCGCGCTCTCAACTTAGAGCGTGAGCGCGGTGCTTCTGGGTAAGCTTCCAGATTTCACATCGACGAAGCCATCTATCACTGCCAGCTGTGTCTCCCTCCTCTGGCAACCCATCTCCCCTCCTCCCATAGGTTCTCTCTACTTCTCCACTTTTTGTTGCGCTTCCCTCCCTATCAATTCTCCCAATCAATTTCTTCCCTATCAATGCCCCCTCTGTATTAATTCTAATCACTCATTGCTAATCTATAGAAATCATTGCTTGTGTTTGTTTTTTGACGTCAACCAAGTGAATCTCCTATACTGTAAAAACCTAGATGCAACTTGTGTGCTATCAATTTGTGTGTTATATTATATTTATATGTTGCTTGTGTGTTATAGTATTTTGTGATTGTGGCTCATGATAAAAACCAAAATGCATGATCAAATTAGATGTCTACATGCCGTCAGTGTCAACTTGCATTAGTTCGAAATGTAAACTTGCGTTACTTTGAGTAGTTTGCTACCATCAACTTGAGGTTGTTTGAAGTTTCAATTTGTGTATTCATTGTTGTAGCATCATATGTAGGTTGACAGTCAGAATGCACAGGGTAATACTCAGAATATATGTCGACTGATAGTCACTGTACATGTAGATTGATTGTGATAAGTATTGTGACTATCAATCTTACACAGGGTAAACCCATTATTGTGAATATATGTCGATTGATTGTTGTTGCAAATGACTCAAAATGACGGTCGGCTACTTTATTCAAAATTATGTGATGAGATCCACATGTGGGCCCCGCGTCAAAAGCCGGACCCTAAAACTAAAACCTCACGTTCACACTATAAAATTTTAGCGAATTTAACTAAAATTTGTTGGATATGTCTCAGAATAAGAGTTAGCTATTCCGTGCAAATTGGTTAAGCTATATCAATACGTGGAGCCTACATCATAAGACATATCCTTATTATGAGTAGTAGTTAGTAAAAACCGGTTTCAATATTTGGATTGAAACCGATTAATTTGGTTTGGTTATGAGAGAAAAGTTAAATAGTTTGAATTGATTTGGCTCGAATGCTAAGTGGATGGGATTGAATTTGTTTGTAAATATGGTAGAATTAGTATGAATGAGTTTGGATTTGGTTTGGATCCGGAACTATTCTCAGCTTGACAGAGTACCCGGCTTGCCATTCCGGCGTGTGGACTGAGTTGAGCCTCGCGTGATGTCTGTACCGTGGTCCCCGGTGATGACGATGCCAACAATTTTCGGTGCTAGCTTCGTTGCTGTGTCCCCTATGGTCCCATGTGTCTTTTGCAATGTTTGCGCGCTCTGCTACTTTGTGTTGCTTGGGGAGGCACCCGCACCTCCGCATAGCCGCATAGGCTAGAGCATGAGCACCGCCGGCAGCTAGCATGGCAGGCCTTGGATGCTTGAGGTGCAACCAGCAGCTTTACGCCTCGTGGATTCAGCAAGCTTTACGATCCAACCACTTGAGCGAAGATAGAGACAAAAATCAATCGAAGGTGACGATGGGAATCCTGAAGTGCCATCACCCTTGCTTAGCAGCTTCGACCTCTGTATTGTCTATCCGGGTTTTGCAGCTTGCGTCATTCCTTTATCTTCTCCAAAAGACGTCATTATCCAATGTTAATGCCGTTCATTACTGCAACAGATGCCACCACTTCTTTGAAGCTCGGAGGTGCTGGAGATGCTTGCAAAATATATGGCTGGTCCTTGCCAAGAGAATAATGAAAACCGCCGTTGATATGCAACTTCCTGCTAGCAATCACGAGGTTTCAAGATGGGCATGGTTCCTTTTAATTCAATGCTCTGACTTTCAGAGTCACAGTGGATATGGAAGTGGCAAAACGTCTACTAGCATTCGGGTTGACCTCCAACAACTGTTGAAGTTGGTCCTCAGATTTGATGTTGGAAGATGTGATGTCAATTCTCTGAGTCTGGTGAAGTCTACAATATATCTACAACTCAGGATCTTTAATCCTCGACGACACAAGCTGATCAGACAGTTCAAAGGTGCGCCGACTGTGCTATAGGAGTGTGATAATGACAATCCTCGATGTCTTCGTCGTTGTCACTTCTCTCTTCTGGCATGGCGCCCTCGATGGAAGCATCACCCGTGTCTGCTTGAACTGAAGATCGAATATTATTCAATACTGCTATATTTCCTTGATGATGAGCATATTTGTAAAAGTCACTGTGTTGACTGTTGTAATGTAGCTAGGGAGTGTCATGGTCGGCATTCAGTATCAACGGAGGAGTCGTCGTGGCTAGGATCGGCGGCTGTAAGTTGTGTTGGGTTGGGAGTCTGTAGTTTGATAACATTAGGCGTGTGCTAGTTGGGATTGAGTTGGACTCTCCCTTATAATGGTCAGGCTATATATATGTAGCCTCGGTGTGGAAATAAAGTAAGCAGAAAAATCAATCCAATCTCTCATCCCTGTTCTCTACTCTCTCATCTCCTTCACCAACATCGCATCAACGACATTATCCCCGTTCCTGCTGTAGGGACATAACAACTGGTATCAGAGCGTATGTTGCGCTTGGAAAAGGAGAAGGGTGTGGTGGGCGACACGTCGGCAGAGTCAGCCGCCAAGGCTGACGGTGCGTCTGAGGAGCCCAAGCCTGCGGATCCACCATCGCCGCCGCTCCTTGCTGGCTTTGGGGTTTTGCAGACGGACGGCAAATTGATCCATGGCCAGGATCTCCTGCCCAAGAAGCCCATGGACGAAGTCATCCACTCTCGTGCTACCCGTGATTCGCGCGCTGCCGGTTCGTCGGCCGCGCCGGGGGCGCTTGAGGGGCTGGTTCCCCGTTACTTCAAGTTTGATTTTCCTCGGTTTGATGGCAAAGAGGACCCGCTTCCATGGCTTAGCAGATGCGAGCAGTAATTCATTATGCAGCGGACGGAGGCGGCACGTCAGGTGTCGCTGGCCGCGTTCCATCTTGACGGAGATGCATATCATTGGTATGCGCTCTTGGTTCGCAGTAAAGGTCTACCGCCATGGGAAAAGTTTTGGGAGCTCTGTAATCGACGCTTCGGGCCCCCAATCCGCAGCAATCCGCTTGGCGAACTTCGACTTCTGCGTCAAGTAGGATCGGTGGATTAATATCAGCACAAGTTCCTGGCGCTTCTCAATCGCGCTGACCCGCTTACTGAAAGGCAGGAGCGGCAAATGTTCACATCCGGCTTGGCTGATGATTTATGGATTGACGTTGAATTACAAGACCCACAGTCGTTGGACCAGGCGATCTCGATGGCCAGGGCGTTTGAAAAGCGGACGCACCGTTATGGTTACTCAGGCCGCGCCACCACATCGCGATCTCTTCCACAGCCGCGTCCTCCTACGACGCCTGCCAGCTCGCCCCAGCGATCGGGGCAGCTCCGCCAGCACACCAGATCAGGCGGTTGACACCAGCAGAGATCCAAGAGCGCCGTAAGCAAGGGTTGTGTTGCAATTGTGATGAGAAATTCGTTCGAGGGCATCGGTGTGCACATCTCTTATATATTGAGTACGATGATGCTGGGTTGGATGACGTCACACAGGAAGCCTTCGCCGAGACTGAGGATGAACCACATATTTCTCTATATGCTGTGGCTGGCGTAAATCGGGCAGATACAGTCCGTCTTCGTGTGCGCATTGGAGGACAAGAGCTTTTGGCGTTGGTTGATACAGGCTCGTCCCATAATTTCATTCGGGAGGAGGTGGCACATCGGCTTGGCGTGCCTCTTCAGCCGGTTCGTTTGGGTCTGAATGTGGTTGTGGCCAATGGTGATTGCCTGCCGTGCTCCGGCATGTGCGGCGCCCTGAACATGATGGTGGGGTCGGAAGAGTTTACGATAGAGTGCTTTGCTTCGGGTCTCAGCGGTTATGATCTGATTCTCGGCACAACATGGCTTTATTCTTTGGGACCGATCTTATGGGATTTCACTCAGTTAACTATGCAATGCTATATTCGTGGTCATCATGTTCAATGGCAGGGGGAGCCTGGTCGCGCCGTGACTGTGTTCCAGATTGCACAGCTAGAGGACCTGCTCGCGCAATTGCTTGATGAATTCAGCACCTTGTTCTTGGCGCCAACAGGGCTACCGCCGCAGCGCGTGCATGATCACCACATACACTTGGTCGCTGATGCTCAACCGGTGGCTGTGCGGCCTTACCGATACCCACAACTTCAGAAGGATGAGTTGGAGCGCCAGTGTGAAGAGATGCTTCGTCAGGGCATTATCAGACTCAGCACTTCAGCATTTTTGTCACCAGTTCTATTGGTGAAAAAGCCGGATGGATCATGGCGGCTTTGTGTTGATTACCGGGCACTTAATGCCATTACAATTAAAGATAAGTTTCCAATTCCGGTTGTCGAAGAACTTTTGGATGAAGTGCATGGCGTCCGATTTTTCACAAAGCTGGATTTGCGTTCGGGGTATCATCAGGTTCAGATGCACGCGGCAGACTTTGCAAAGACTGCGTTCAGGACGCATCAGGGGCATTATGAGTTCTTGGTGATGCCGTTCGGTCTCACAAACGCACCAGCAACTTTTCAAGCTCTCATGAATGATATCCTTGGCCGGTACTTGAGGCGTTTTGTTCTAGTTTTCTTTGATGACATATTAATTTATAGCTCCTCTTGGGCAGAACATTTACAGCATGTGCGGTTGGTTCTTGAGATTCTACAGCAGCACTAACTTCGCCTCAAGCGTGCCAAGTGTGAGTTTGGGGTGTCATCAGTATCCTACTTGGGCCATGTCGTGTCTGGTGCTGGTGTGGCGATGGAGTGTCAGAAGGTCCAAGCGGTGGGTGATTGGCCTCGACCAGGTTCGTCGCGGGTGCTGCGAGGTTTTCTTGGTCTGGCTGGCTACTACCGGCGTTTCATTAAGGGCTATGGGACTATTGCTGCTCCTCTGACGCGGCTGTTGACCAAGGAGGGGTTTAAGTGGACAGACGAAGCTGATCAGGCGTTCTCGGCATTGAAGACGACACTCTCCAAGTCGCCGGTGTTGCAGCTCCCGGATTTCACCAAGCCGTTTGTTGTTGAATGTGATGCTTCTGGTTCAGGCATGGGCGCTGTGTTGCATCAAGGGAACGGGCCGCTCGCCTTCTTCAGCAAGGCCATGGCTCCGCGTCATGCTGGACTCGCAGCATATGAACGGGAATTAATCGCATTGGCGCAGGCAGCGAGGCATTGGCGTCCTTATTTGTGGGGACGGACGTTTGTAGTCAAAACTGATCATTACAGCCTCAAGTTTCTCTTGGATCAACGTCTATCCACGATTCCACAACACCGTTGGATCAGCAAGCTTATGGGGTTTGATTTCACCGTGGAGTTCAAGCCGGGAAGTTCGAACGTGGTGGCTGATGCGCTTTCCCGTCGTGATGCGGACATAGCGGCGCTTTCAGTGGTGTCTGAGCCTACATTCCAGTTGTGGGAGGATTTGCGCCAGGAGTTGGAACTGATTGAGGCATATCGCCACTTAAAGGAGGAGGTGCTTGCTGGCCGCAGAGGTCCAGATTGGCGGTGCGTGATGGTCTGGTCACTGTAAACCGTCGTGTATGGGTTTCACCAAGTGCTCCGTCATTGCAGAAGATTTTGGCGCATGTTCATGACCTTGGACATGAAGGGATTCAACGATCATTGCATCGCTTACGCGCTAATTCCCGTGTTCCAGGAGATAAAGCTTTGGTGCAGGATTTTGTTCGTGATTGCGCGGTTTGTCAACGCAACAAAACGAGTCACCTTCATCCTTCCGGCTTGCTGCAACCCCTGCCGGTTCCTCAGTTGATTTGGAATGATTTGGCGATGGACTTTGTGGAAGGTTTGCCTCGTGTTAACATTAAGACAGTCATCCTTACAGTCATTGATCGTCTCTCTAAGGCAGCTCACTTTATTCCATTGGGGCACCCATATACTGCAACTTCGGTGGCGCGTGCGTTCTTTGATGAAATTGTTCATCTTCATGGGCTGCCTGCATCGATTGTTAGTGACCGTGACCCAGTCTTTACTAGTACTTTGTGGAAGGAGCTCTTTCGTTTGTCTGGCACCAAGCTGCAGATGAGTTCTGCGTTTCATCCTCAGAGCGATGGACAATCAGAAGCTGCAAATAAAGTCATTGTGATGTACTTAAGGTGCTTGACTGGTGATCGCCCTAAGCAGTGGTTGCGTTGGCTTCCTTGGGCTGAATATTGCTTCAACACCGCCTACCAGCAGGCCCGGCCCTGGGGGGAGCGGGGCGGCCGCACAGGGGCCCCGATCGCTAGGGGCCCCTCCCTACGTAGGTACTTACGTAGTATACTCACATAGCAAAGGGCGGCATGTATCAGCTAATGTATAATCTAACAGCTGCCGCGTCTGTGATGACTCGTTGAACGTTGATCCGTTGCATCTTTGTTTTTCTGATACGTGGGCCTGTTCGTTTCCTCTCAACTCCACGTGAGCACCAGGTCGATTGCGCGGTCGCGCCGCCGAGAGGCGAGAGCAACTGCCTGTCTGTCTGATATGGCGAGCGAATCCCGCGGTAACTGGCCGGTAAGCGTTGAGTACCATCGCTGCCAATGCAGAAAGACTACTATGCATGGTTGGTCCATATCAGGATCTCTTTGGAGCACGTACGCCATGAGTCCTTTGACCGCCACTAGTATCCCGTGGTAGTTTTTCTCAGCGTTTTGTGATATTATTGGAGTGGAAGACGTTAGGTTACAAATATCGAATGTTTGATTTATGAATATGAATATTGCGTATTCATTTAGTATAGCTAGCCATTGAAAATAAATTTATTGGGTATTGGTTGGGAATATGTATTATTAGGATTTTTGTCGTCTTTTATGGTAAGATTTCCATTGAATTCATCAATTTCTTTTGTAGCTTTGCACTGGTTCCTTAGTAATAGTTTTTGCACTAATAATAAAATGTTGGACGAGATTGATATTGATGACAGCATCAATAATTTTGTATCAAGAAATATTTACGAAACTCGTTTTAGTTGGATATGAATATTTCTTTTTCATATTTGAGCATTAGATCTTTATATTAAGGGGCCTCAATATTTTGGTTCGCCCTGGGCCTCTGAAAACTCAGGACCGGCCCTGCCTACCAGTCAGCCTTGAAGACAACTCCGTTTAAATTGGTGTATGGCCGGGATCCTCCAACTATGGCTGCGCACGAACCTGGCGATGCTAGAGCTCCTGCGGTGAAACAGATGTTGTGTGAGCGGGATGAGTTCCTGGCTGCTGCCCGTGAGCGCTTATTACAGGCTCAGGAATATACAAAGCTGTATTATGATAGCAAGCATACTGATGTGGCTTTTGGAGTTGGTGCTTGGGTGTGGGTGAAATTGTTACAGCGGCCAGTGGCTTCGTTGCCAGTGCAAACCAAAGGGAAGCTTGCTCCACGCTTCTATGGTCCATATCAGGTGTTGGAAAGGATTGAAGATGTGGCATATCGGGTCCAGCTGCCTCCTGGTGCTAAAATTCACAATGTGTTTTATGTGAGTGTGTTAAAGCCTTTTCATGGTCAGCCTCCGGATGCTGTTCCTATTTTGCCGCCGTTGTTACATGGGCGAGTCCTGCCGGTTCCTGCTGAAGCATTGCGGAGTCGTCTCGCTAGAGGCCAGTGGCAAGTTCTGATTCGTTGGGCGAGCACGTCTTCCTCGGAAGCTAGCTGGGAAGATGTGGAGGAGTTCAAGCGCAAGTATCCAATGTTCCAGCTCGAGGACGAGCTGTTTCCGAAGGAGGGGAGAGATGTCATGGTCGGAATTCAGTATCAACGGAGGAGTCGTCGTGGCTAGGATCGGCGGCTGTAAGTTGTGTTGGGTTGGGAGTCTCTAGTTTGATAATGTGCCGAGCACCTGTTTTTCAGTTTGTTGCGCCTTCGGCCGAGTTTCTTTGCCTTTAAACAATTTTTTACTCAAAGGAATCTTGTATGAACTATTAAATGAAGTCTATTTACAAAAACTTTTTAGAGATGATCGTAACATTGCACGACGAATCTAATAAGTAGGGGTGGATGTCGAGCCAGCTCGGCTCGTTTTGGCTCGGCTCGAGTATTTATATGGTCTTAATATCTCTAAAATCTACTCTACCATACTATAATAATAGAATATAACCATAACATCATCTATAACTACGCATATAGTACATATATATTATTATTAATTAATAATTTACTCATTAGTCTATTAAAGTTTCTAGCTCGTTTGGCTCGCGAGCCGGCTCGAACTCGCTCGTTATACTAACGAGCAAAAACTCTTGCTCGGCTTGTTAGAAATATGCACCTAGCCGAGCCGAGTCGAGCCGAGCCGGCTGCGATCTGAGCGAGCTAACGAGCTTCGAGCATTTTGTCCGGCCCTACTAATAAGCCTAATTAGTCCATGATTTACTATAGTAATGTTATAGTAATCATTCTCTAATCGTGCGGTCAAATACCTCATTAGATTTTCTCGTCAAATAGTTCAAGGTTGTGAAGGTAATTTTGTAAACTGATTTTATTTAATACCCTTAATTATTGATCAGTGCTGATTTGATCTCCTTTCTCTTTCCCTCAGTATCATCTCTTCGAAAAAAAATAAAGCGCCCGAGCACGGTGGGCGCCAACTGTAGGGATTCAATTCCCAACAGATGAGAAAGATACATAGGTGAAATAAGACAAAACCAAATGAACAAGAGATCAAATCAGCAAATGGCCAAGAGTCCACTCCTCCAAGCCGTAGAGCTATATTTATAGGGAAAGGAGATGGTTGTTTATATTTATTTCATTGGTGGGACTAAATATTACAAATAGATCTCTAAAATTTATAAAGAGAACCCTTTAATATTACAACTAAGCTCTTGGACCTATGATTGTGCCTCTTTTACACACAAAAGGTGGGCCTTGAGCCATAGCAGCCCAAGGCACATCCCAACATAGATGAATGCTCTTAAAGTTTCCATGATCTGGTTCTCTACCTGTTTATAACGACGGGACATTCTGTATGAATATCTTTTGGTTAATTCAAAAGCGACTCTGGTCAAGAACATTATCTTACGAAGCCTAAATACAGGGACAAATCGTTGACAGTATCTACTGATCCTCTCTTTAGCTCAACCAATCGTACTAGTTTTTACAAGTTTTATTGAAAGACCAGAGCACTCGACTTTTCAATCATTGATCTAACTCATCTACAGCTCAGATTTAGACCCCTAATTGTGCAACTTCTTCAGCAAGATGACTCCTGGACCTGCCCTGTTCACGCCGCTGCCGTAACTTTTACCCGGTCAAAAGGAGTTGTTACATGCAGCATGCAACAAGTAGTATCTCTTGAAGATTTCGTAGGTGTTGTTTGATGAAGATGGTTAGATGGAGAAGGACACAAAAAGACTAATCCCCACTTTTTCCATGCCTCAAGGAAAACGTGCATATTTCTATGTGTTCTCTTCTACTATTCTTTACCGTTCCTCCTTGTGCATGCCAAATAAAGAACAGAGCATATCCAGAAAAAGAAAAGGAAATCAGCGGAGACAGGAACATTGGAACATTAGCTCTCAATCTGCCATTTCCCTTCCAAGAGAAGAATTACAAACATAGTTTCTCTCTTAAAACTCGATCCATCATCGATCTAATCTAATGTTCTGCACTTTCAAGCTGCGGAGCCTGCTCTTCCTCTGGCGCGCTCTGACGCTGGCCTTGGTCTCGTTCATCTCCCATTTCCTCTGGTGATCCATCCATCCATCGCTGTGACTCCGTGAAGCCCTGAATTTGCATTGGTTCGCCGCTGGGATCGATTACCAGGGAGGGTCTTTTGATTCTTGTCATGCATCTTTGTCGACGATGGCATCAAGAGACTACTACGAGATCCTGAACGTCGACCATGGCGCTACCGACGACGACCTCCGCCGGGCCTACCGCCGGCTCGCCATGCGGTGGCACCCCGACAAGAACCACGCCGGCAAGGCCGACGCCGAGACCAAGTTCAAGGAGATCACCGAGGCATACAACGTACGTGAATTACATCGACTTAATTCTAATTTGCTCGTTTGTATATGCGGGTGAATTGACCGATTAATTCTTTGCTGGCATGGCTGGATGATCTGGAATATAATCTCAGGTGCTCAGCGACGCGGAGAAGAGGGCAGTGTACGACCAGTACGGCGAGGAGGGCCTCCGTGGGGAGGTACCGCAGGCCGGCAGCGGCGGCTCCGACGACATCTTCGCCGAGTTCTTCGGGAGCACGCCGTTCACGTACTGCAACACCGGCGGTGGTGGTGCTGGTGGTGGCGGCGGCGGCGGCAACGCGCGCGGCGGAGGGAGGCAGCCCCCGTCGCCCCCGGCCTGGGACAACGGGTTCGGCCGGTCGTACCGCCGCAACCAGCAGGGCGGCGGCGCGGCGGCGTCCACGATGGCGCCGCCGCCGCCGCCGGTGGAGAGCAGGCTGGCGTGCACCCTCGAGGAGCTCTACGTCGGCGTCACCAAGAAGATGAGGATCTCCCGCAACGTCGTCGACGCCAGCGGGTAACATTCTTGTTCCTTATTATGTTCATCAAAACTAAAAGTAAAATTTTCCATTTCGTGAAAGCTAAAATTTACGGATGGCTCGTGAATTATATTGTTGAAACGTACGTGAGCACACAGGAGGATGAAGACGGAGTCGGAGATCTTGTCGATCGAGGTGAAGCCGGGGTGGAAGAAGGGCACCAAGATCACGTTCCCGGGGAAGGGCAACCTGCAGTGGAACCAGCTCCCCGCCGACCTCGTCTTCGTCGTCGACGAGAAGCCCCACCCGGTGTACCGCCGCGACGGCAACGACCTGGTGGCGGAGGCTCGGGTGACGCTCGCCGAGGCGCTGGGCGGCACGGTGGTGGCCCTGGCGGCGCTCGACGGCCGCGAGCTGGCCGTGGACGTCGGCGGCGCCGGCGAGGAGGAGGACGCGGCGCCGGTGGTGTGCCCGGGGTACGAGCTGGTGGTGCCGATGGAGGGCATGCCCATCGCGCGCGAGCCCGGGCGCCGCGGCAGCCTCAGGATCCGGTTCGACGTCGTCTTCCCGGAGCGGCTCAGGCGGCGGCAGCGCGCGCAGATCAAGCGCGCCCTGCAGGACGGCTAGCGCTATCTTGCTTGTGTTGGATCAGTATACGTGTATGTGCGGTGTTCGGACGCTGCATACTGCTGTGCGTGTGTACTGATTTGCAGCTGCGCGGTCATCAAATACCCTTTGTAATGGAGATGGTAAGCAATCGGACGATCAAATGCCCTTTGCAAAACACGGCTTCTAGAATTCAGATGACTGATAATTGTACAAATTACAATCGACATTGAATTTGCACGGATAGTCCAATCTCCACCGAAAAGAACTATTATGGGTACCCCTGCACGTATCACCGACAGGCCGGGGCAGGTGACCATGCATGGGTCTGGACCCACTTATGACCTTTTTTAAACATGATGACAATAATGTAAGTTTGTTTCAAAAAAACAATAATGTAAGCCGAGTAGCCGACAGATAAAGTTTAATTCTCTACAATCTATCCCTGATAGTATTTACCTGTTGTTGGTAGGCTGACAAGAATTATTTTTTACTGATGGTTTTTCCTACTTCTTTTTTGAGATTATGATGGTTTTTCCTACTTGCATGATGGGTTTTGCACATAGGAAAATTTTGGTTTTCAGTAGTTGCATGTAAATTTTTGATTTCGTACTATATAAACTATCCTAATATTGACCACTCTTGTAAAAAACAATATTTTTTGTGATATCCGATAAGTATCATTAGACCTGTTTTAAAATGTATTTCATAGTTGCGTGTTTAATTTGATGCAGTAAATATTAATATTCTTCTCTATTAATATTCTACTCTTTAGAATCATGTATATTTTAACTCAGCTTCGTTATTTTGCATTTATATGGTGCATCTCGTGATAAGGACACTGCATCAATGCAGTAGCGGACCCAGCAAACAGATGGAGCCTGGGCGAGGGTCACACGAGTTTCCCTTTCATCTCATTTATGGCCACAAGCAAGACTGATTTGAATAGACACCGGAGGAAGCTTCCTCTGCGTCGTCGGAGCCCGAGCATTTGCCCAGGCTCGCTGGGTCTTGGATCCGTCACTGCATCCATGCATACGACCATGCTTGAAGAATGGTATAGAGATGGAGGAGGCCATAAAGGGTGTCCAAGACGATAAGGAGGTCCGAAGCTTATTTGATTCGAGACGCAAAGCTGGCAGCCCAAAATAAATTAAGTTGGAGTCAATTTTGGAGTCTAGAAGCAGCACGCACCAAAATCGTCGTCTAGGTCTCATATGGCCTCGATTTTTTGACGTTCCACATATGTATGGAAAGCTAAGGAGATAAGATTTTCGATGGCACTAGTTACATGTCAAAATACCTTATGAGTCATCGGGAATCATCAAAACAATATGGTGTCTAGATTCTGTCAGTGTTGTGGTACCGTCTTTTGGACCTGGGCCGTGTATCGTGTTGGAGCACATTAGAGGTGCCGCCTCCAACACACTAGGTCGGCCCTAGGTGCATATATTCAGCAGCCGCCATCACATTGTGATTTTGGTTTTGTTTAGTTCTAGTGTTCATTCGAGAAACAGATTGATTCTTTGTAAATGTGGCGACAAGTCACTACCAGAAAGATCAACATCTGCACCGGGTGGGAAAGGCCTTTAGCACCGGGTTTCCCACCCGGTGCAAATAATCCGAGGCTAAAGGGGTATGCCGCCGTCAGCTCCTAGCAGGCGCCGTGCCGGCGCTGCCGCGGCATCGGCATGCACCGACGCTGCGAGGAGCAGCAGCGCAAGCAACATCGCCGCCGCTCCAGCTACACGTACGTCCTGCTCTCACTCCTCCCTCCATCTTATCATCAGGAAAAAGTTCGTTCAGCAAGGTAGAGCTAGCTAAACTGTCCGGTCGAGTATATATTGCACTCGAGTTATTGTTTAAACTGTATTTACAACTTAGGATGTTGCATGACTTTTTGAGCTGTCCGGCACGTCCTCCAATCTTGCGACGTGGTATTCTCCTCGGGGATTGACGACCTCGTCCCAGAGCCATCCGACGAGCTGTTCTGAAATTGCGTCGATTCTTTCTTTCTCTAGACACTCTTCCTTCAGGTTCACCATCTATAGTTTACAAATAACTGAAAGATATTGGCACCGCCGAATTGGAGACAATAAGTGTGCACTTAATAATAATGGAAATGTCTGCATACCATGATATCATGCTGTGTAATCTTTTTATGCCCCCAATTCCACATGTAATCGCAAACATAGTATGCACATAAATTGTTTCCCGGCCCCTGTTTGGCACACTGTCGACAAAAAAAAAATAAGTGGAATTCATATAATATATTAGCCGAGGTCTACATGTACAAATTACTTGCTTACCGGAAAGCCAATGTTCCATTTCAGTGTTTCATGGTCAATACGTGAAGGACCAAGACTTCTACAATGGTGACGCGGATTTTGTCTGGCTCAGGTTTAATGCTGTCTCTTATACACATCTTTAGGGGAAAATATACATCACCTTGTCATCATGTCAATGATGTTCTGTAGTTTCCATTTTGTAGTGTGCAACGAATCAAAGACGTTGACGACACCCCGGTCAGGGCACAATATGAGTAGGAGCCAGTGGAATCTGTGTACATGTATACATTATAATCAGAGATGAAATAATACACAGACAGTATAAGAAGAAGCGTGTGTATGTACTCACTCGATGTTGTACGGTATTAGTATGGACTCGCAATAATGTTGTTTGTCAATATACTTGTATAGGTTTCCATATGTAGGTTGATGGAGGTTTTCTACTTGGTTATGGTACTAACGAACATGCCTATCGGGTTTTCAACAAAGCCTCCGGTTGTGTTGAGATCACGGTAGACGTGAAATTTGATGAATCAAACGGCTCTCAAGTAGAGCAAGTTGTAAATGACCTTGTAGATGAAGAACCGCCAAGTCAAGCAATTAAGAAGCTAAGTCTTGGAGAAGTGAAACCTCAAGAATCTCAAGAGGATGATGAAGAGCAAGACCAAGTCTCGGAAACCATGTTCAATCATGATCCGTCATCATCAACAAGTGTCGTACCTCCAAATTCCTCACAAGATCAAGATCAAGCTCATGGTGACGATCATGATCATGACCTAGATCAAGGGGGAGTTCAAAGTAATGACACTCAAGATGAAGAGTCTCACAATGAAGGTGATGATGATGGACCCATCCAACGACAATCAACATTTCCACATCCAAGAGTTCATCAAAGCGTTCAACGGGATCACCCCGTTGACAATATCCTTGGAAGCATTCAAAGAGGGGTAACTACTCGTTCACGCTTAGCAAACTTTTGTGGATTTTACTCGTTTGTCTCCTCTTTGGAACCTCTCAAGGTAGAAGAAGCTCTTGGTGATGCGGATTGGGTCATTGCCATGCAAGACTGAATGAACCAACCTAGGTGAGTTGATGGATGCGGAGAGCAAGCTACAGACGAAGATGCGCCGATTCCATGACTGGTATTTGGAAGAATCAAGAAGGAATAAACGGCGCATGATAAAAGTAGGCGTGAAGGACCAAGACTTCTACAATGGTGACGCGGATTTTGTCTGGCTCAGGTTTAATGATATATATGAGCTGTACCACCGCGACGCCATGGACGTGGATTTGATCACATGTTGGACACTGTAAGTACTTTGTTGTTGCTTATAATTCACAGTTTGAAAACATTAATTCCAATCTATGCTGACGCGGGCTTTATTTATTGCTTAACATATGCAGAATGGAGATTCAAAAATGTCGCAGATCCGGGATATATGACGTTGGTTTCGTGGATCCTCGAAGGATAAGTGAAGAAATGATATTGATGAATCCTGAGGAAACATATGGAAACCTATACAAATATATTAAGAAACAAAATTACTGCGACTCCATACTAATCCCGTACAACATCGAGTGAGTACATACACAGGCTTCTTCTTCTTATACTGTCTGTGTACTATTTCATTTCTGATTATAATGTATACATGTGCACAGATTCCACTGGTTCTTAATAATATTGTGTCCTGACCGGGGTGTCGTGAACGTCTTTGATTCGTTGCACACTCCAAAAGAAAAACTACAGAACATCATGGACATGATGACAAGGTGATGTATATTTTCCCCTACTTAATTCACCCCTTACACTCGCAATGACTTAACTCAATTTTTTTGTTCGCAGGGCCTGGATTCAATTCCGTCAAGAACACCCGGGAATTCAACATGAAACACTAAAATGGAACATTGGCTTTCCGGTAAGCAAGTAATTTGTACATGTAGGCCTCGGCTAATATATTATATGAATTTTACTTAATTTCTTTTGGTCGACAGTGTGCCAAACAGGGGCCGGGAAATAATTTATGTGCATACTATGTTTGCGATTTCATGTGGAATTGGGGACATAAAAAGCTTACACAACACGATATTATGGTACGTAATAATAAACAACATTTCCATTATTATTAAGTGCACAATTATTGTCTCCAACTCGGCGGATTAAATATCTTTCAATTATTTGTAAATTATAGATGTTCAGGCTGAAGGAAGAGTCCCTGGAGCTAGAAAGAATTGACGCAATTGCAGAACAGCTCGTCGGATGGATCTGGGACGAGGTCGTCAATCCCCGAGGAGAATACTTCTCGCCAGTACTGGAGGACGTGCCGGACAGTCCAACAAGCTAGTCGTCAATCTTAATTAAGTAGAAAATACAGTTTAAATATATATAACTCGAGTTGAGATGCATGAATATCTACTTTTGTAATATATATGTCTTCTATTTTGATGAAATGTCAGCTAGTATGAATATAGAGTCGGCCGAATACGCATTAGAATACACGTATTAGAATATATACGTATATAGACGTGCACGCATGGCTACTGAAAAAAGCAAAAAAAAAAAGAAATCCGGGGTCTTTAGCACCGGTTTCAGGCAGCAACCGGTGCTAAAGGCAGGCCCTTTAGCTCCGGGTGCAGCCACGACCCGGTGCTAAAGGCCCCGTAACTGGCGCCAAACGAAAATTGGGGGCCTTTAGCACCGGATTTTAGATCAACCCGGTGCTAAAGGCCCCAAATTTTCGTTTGGCGCCAGTTTCCAAACCGGCCTTTAGCACCGGGGGCCTACACAAATTACATATATACGAGGTGATATAGAGATGGTATACATAATTGACATGTACAGTACAAATTTATGTTATCTATATACACACCTGACTAGACGAGGGCTCGTTACCGGCCCCTTCAATAGTGCTGCCCTGGACACGTTTGCCCTGGACATTGGCGGCCCCTTCAACATTTTCGGGCCTTGCAACGTTGTCGCCCTGTATATTGTCGTCCCTTCCAATGATCCCCAACACTTCATCCATGGTCATTGGTTTGGTTACAATATCAAAAAGTTGATTCGTTAAGAACGGGTCGTTGTCCTCTTGCACGGGTGGGACAGGGGTGTTGTTGTCCTCTTGCATGGGTGGGACGGGGTTGTTGTTGTCCGCCATCTATAGAATTAAAAATAATTGATAAGAAATATATACAAAGCATACATATTCAGAGAAAAAAGGATATGACGTATCTGGTATCATTTCTTTTGCGAGACATTTGTTTTATCAATATACTTCACTACCAGAATGATCGACATCTGCACCGGGTGGGAAAGCCCTTTAGCACCGGGTTTCCCACCCGGTGCAACTAATCCGAGGCTAAAGGGGTACCCCTTTAGCACCGGGTCGAATAACCGGTGCTAAAGGGCCTGCCTTTAGCACCGGTTGCTGCCTGAAACCGGTGCTAAAGACCCCGGATTTCTTTTTTTTTTTGCTTTTTTCAGTAGCCATGCGTGCACGTCTATATACGTATATATTCTAATACGTGTATTCTAATGCGTATTCGGCCGACTCTATATTCATACTAGCTGACATTTCATCAAAATAGAAGACATATATATTACAAAAGTAGATATTCATGCATGTCAACTCGAGTTATATATATTTAAACTGTATTTTCTACTTAATTAAGATTGACGACTATCTTGTTGCACTGTCCGGCACGTCCTCCAGTACTGGCGAGTAGAATTCTCCTCGGGGATTGACGACCTCGTCCCAGATCCATCCGACGAGCTGTTCTGCAATTGCGTCAATTCTTTCTAGCTCCAGGGACTCTTCCTTCAGCCTGAACATCTATAATTTACAAATAATTGAAAGATATTTAATCCGCCGAGTTGGAGACAATAATTGTGCACTTAATAATAATGGAAATGTTGTTTATTATTACGTACCATAATATCGTGTTGTGTAAGCTTTTTATGTCCCCAATTCCACATGAAATCGCAAACATAGTATGCACATAAATTATTTCCCGGCCCCTGTTTGGCACACTGTCGACCAAAAGAAATTAAGTAAAATTCATATAATATATTAGCCGAGGCCTACATGTACAAATTACTTGCTTACCGGAAAGCCAATGTTCCATTTTAGTGTTTCATGTTGAATTCCCGGGTGTTCTTGACGGAATTGAATCCAGGCCCTGCGAACAAAAAAATTGAGTTAAGTCATTGCGAGTGTAAGGGGTGAATTAAGTAGGGGAAAATATACATCACCTTGTCATCATGTCCATGATGTTCTGTAGTTTTTCTTTTGGAGTGTGCAACGAATCAAAGACGTTCACGACACCCCGGTCAGGACACAATATTATTAAGAACCAGTGGAATCTGTGCACATGTATACATTATAATCAGAAATGAATTAGTACACAGACAGTATAAGAAGAAGCCTGTGTATGTACTCACTCGATGTTGTACGGGATTAGTATGGAGTCGCAGTAATTTTGTTTCTTAATATATTTGTATAGGTTTCCATATGTTTCCTCAGGATTCATCAATATCATTTCTTCACTTATCCTTCGAGGATCCACGAAACCAACGTCATATATCCCGGATCTGCGACATTTTTGAATCTCCATTCTGCATATGTTAAGCAATAAATAAAGCCCGCGTCAGCATAGATTGGAATTAATGTTTTCAAACTGTGAATTATAAGCAACAACAAAGTACTTACAGTGTCCAACATGTGATCAAATCCACGTCCATGGCGTCGCGGTGGTACAGCTCATATATATCATTAAACCTGAGCCAGACAAAATCCGCGTCACCATTGTAGAAGTCTTGGTCCTTCACGCCTACTTTTATCATGCGCCGTTTATTCCTTCTTGATTCTTCCAAATACCAGTCATGGAATCGGCGCATCTTCGTCTGTAGGTTGCTCTCCATTTCAGGAGGGACCATAGGCTCGCCAAGATTAAACGGCCACCTCAGCGTTGTGTTTACAGGCACCTCTTCTTCCCCCAGGACTTGCGCTCTGGTTAGTCCAGTCTCGGCCATTACTCGTTGAATGTTAAGCTCGTCCAGAGATGGCAATGGACCCAAGGGACGCTGAGGTTGCTGGCCGAGCTGAGGAACCTTTTTGGATGGGCCCGCCTCCTTATCCGCAGCCTTCCGTTTCCGGCGAGATTTCAGTAATGAGCGGTCATAGTCTGTTACTATTACTTCCTTCTGTTGACCCTTGCTCAAATTACCGAGGAATGACTTCACGATGGTGGGATCAAGCTTCGGCTCCGGCTCAGGTTTTCTCCTCCACTCGGCCATTTGCCTCTTTGTGTCTGCTTTTACCGAGGCTTCGAGCTCCTCTAGAGTCTTCTCGCCCGCTCTTTTCTCTGGTGCGGGCTTCTCTCTAGTTTTTCGCGCCTTCTTCGCTGGTGGAGTGGGGGCAGAGGCTTTAGTGCGGCGTCCCCTCTTCGGCGGAGGAGACGGAGACCTCTTCGGCGGAGGAGACGGAGACCTCTTCGGCGGAGGAGACGGAGACCTCTTCGGCGGAGGAGACGGAGACCTCTTCGGCGGAGGAGACGGAGACCTCTTCGGCGGAGGAGACGGAGACCTCTTCGGCGGAGGAGACGGAGACCTCTTCGGCGGAGGAGACGGAGACCTCTTCGGCGGAGGAGACGGAGACCTCTTCGGCGGAGGAGACGGAGACCTCTTCGGCGGAGGAGACGGAGACCTCTTCGGCGGAGGAGACGGAGACCTCTTCGGCGGAGGAGACGGAGACCTCTTCGGCGGAGGAGACGGAGACCTCTTCGGCGGAGGAGACGGAGACCTCTTCGGCGGAGGAGACGGAGACCTCTTCGGCGGAGGAGACGGAGACCTCTTCGGCGGAGGAGACGGAGACCTCTTCGGCGGAGGAGACGGAGACCTCTTCGGCGGAGGAGACGGAGACCTCTTTGGCGGAGGAGACGGGCTTGCATCAGGAGCTCCCGGAGAATCGTCATGATGTGGATCTCTTGGAGGTGACGGGGGCTTGTTGGTAGCCGCAGGTGTATCGGGTATAACGATGTCTGCCTTGCTCCATAGAATGATGCAGTGAGAACACTGACCGAGTTTTGTTTCTCCGTCACCTCCGGGGATGTCAAGTTCCAAGTCTTCCCAGCTGGTGACGACTTGCTCCACCTCAACAGGTACGTAACCATGTGGAATGTCATTGCAGTGCCATTTTTGCCCTTCTTCCACACGTTTGGTCATACCGTATGCGACCTGATAAGTTAGTAGTCACAAAGAAAGTTAGTAAATGAATGGTATTTACGGTGAAATGTATGCAGTATGAACTAAGGTCGCATACGTACCACCACAGCTAAGTTCTTCTGCCTGACGACAAGCTCGCACGCGGTCCGTTGAGTTATTTCATCCACGGTGTAACGGACCGCTTCGGCGGCCTGTGTGGAAGCGTGACTGCTTTGATATTGCTGTGGAGGGCTAATAAGGGCCGCATCTTGGAGAGGTGCATGCTCTGTGGAACCGGTCCCGCCTGTGGCTTGTTGGAGAGGTGCAGGCTCTGTGGAACCGGGAAAGCCCTTTAGCACCGGGTTTCCCACCCGGTGCAACTAATCCGAGGCTAAAGGGGTACCCCTTTAGCACCGGGTTGAATAACCGGTGCTAAAGGGGCCCTTTAGCACCGGTTGCTGCCTGAAACCGGTGCTAAAGACCCCGGATTTCTTTTTTTTTTTTGCTTTTTTCAGTAGCCATGCGTGCACGTCTATATACGTATATATTCTAATACGTGTATTCTAATGCGTATTCGGCCGACTCTATATTCATACTAGCTGACATTTCATCAAAATAGAAGACATATATATTACAAAAGTAGATATTCATGCATGTCAACTCGAGTTATATATATTTAAACTGTATTTTCTACTTAATTAAGATTGACGACTATCTTGTTGCACTGTCCGGCACGTCCTCCAGTACTGGCGAGAAGTATTCTCCTCGGGGATTGACGACCTCGTCCCAGATCCATCCGACGAGCTGTTCTGCAATTGCGTCAATTCTTTCTAGCTCCAGGGACTCTTCCTTCAGCCTGAACATCTATAATTTACAAATAATTGAAAGATATTTAATCCGCCGAGTTGGAGACAATAATTGTGCACTTAATAATAAAAGAGAATACCGAGTGGTACTCTCCACTTCCTTCACCCAGCGCTAAGTAGCAGGCGGTAGACCGTAATGGGGTGCGCCGTTCGCAATCGGATGGAGTTGAGAGCTCGGACCTTGAGAACGGGTACAAAGGACAGGGGGGAAAGCTTAGCAACAAATGATCGAAGCGGGCGAAGAAATTTCCGCGAACACAACATGCATGAACACTCTCTCCACCATGAACTCAAGCTCTCTCCTCTCTCTCCTCCAAGAACACAAGCTCTCTCTAGCTAGCTTTACTTTGATTCACAAATCCCTCTATTTCTAAATCATAGAAGGATTACAAGCTAAATAAAACATTAGAGAATGAAAGAGTGTACCTTGTAGTGCTCCTTAGATGAGTAGAATCTTCACAAATTTTGAAAAAAAAAATGGGCAGCACCTCCCCTCTTTCTTCTTCCCTCCTGGCGCCCGAGCAGCAAGAACAGCGAAGTGTTCAGCTGGCTCGGGCAGGGGGGGAGAAGCCCCTATATTCAAACGCACTAGCACCGGGTCGTGGCGAGGCCCGGTGCTAATGCGCACCCTTTAGCACCGGGTGCAACGCCCCCGCTCCTAGCCGTTGGACCCGGTGCTGAAGCCCCATCAGCACCGGGTCCAAAAATGGCCGAGGCGCAGGGGGCGGACGGATGTCGAGTATTCTGATAGTGAGTCATTTTACTACGGTCCAGGGTCCCTATTTCTGTTCTTCTCGACAGTGTCGATTAGTCCTTTTGCGATCAGATATCCATATTCGATTTTGATTCATTCATACTTGCAATTTCAGAATGTGTTCGTTATCGTTCTTGCTTAATTGGTGACGAGGATACGCTCGCAGGGAAAGCTTCCGTGACGAGGTCAATTATATATGTACGGTTGATAACTAACGGAGATGTGGTGTAGTGGTTGCAGGAGTTCAAATCTGAGTGATTAGAAGTTCGAATTGTCAACGTCAAGATATCCACAAATCGACTTAGCATTGCCTTTCGCCATCACCGCATCATCATCCTTTTCTACAGTACGCGACAAAGAAACTAAAGCTGCGCAGTGCTCATGATTTAATCAACAGTCACTCATTATGATAGTTATCAATTATTCATCCATGGGACCAGGTCACCTGATTCAGAAGTCACTGCCCATGCCCCACGGGATACACGAGATTGCGAAATGTCAGCCAGCTTGTCACTCTCATTATTTGTCTCGCTCACCATATTAAAAGAGTACAAGCTAGCGCTACATCCTATACTGCCCCCGTTTAAATTAATTGTAATACTAGCTTTGTCCCAAGTTAAAAATTTATGTAACTTGAGTACTAATTCCTATGAACTTCATACAGTTTCACAACAGAAAATTCATGTTTCTAGATTTAACATTAAAAATACTTTATCGATATAGTTCACAGGTTGTTGAACTATACATTTAAAAAAGATATTAATGGCCATATATGAAAATATTTAACTTAGGACAAAATTAGAACGATAACTACTTTGAAATGGAGAAAGTATGTTATCAGTATGTATTTGGATGCAAGATGTATGTACCATCCATGTTGTATCAATATCACAATCTGAAGGGTTGTTGAGACTTGAGAGTTGGTGTCAGGATTTGTGATATTGATAAAGGAGACGTACCTAGTGCCGTAGGCTTCCCGCACCGTGCGGGGTCTGGGGAAGGGTTGTAATAGCGCCCAAACCTTACCCGCACAAGGGTTGTTGAGACTTGAGAGTTGATGTCAGGATTTGTGATATTGATAAAGGAGGCGTACCCAGTGCCGTAGGCTTCCCGCACCGTGCGGGGTCTGGGGAAGGGTTGTAATAGCGCCCAAACCTTACCCGCACAAATGTGCAGAGGCTGGGGCTTGAACCCGGGACCTTCCGGTTACAGACGGTAGGCTCTACCGCTGCACCAAGCCCGCCCTTCATTTGTGATATTGATAGCTAGGATTTTATCTGTGTGCATCTCTATATCAGTATGTAGTTTGGATATAGGGATGCCATGCCATGTTTGTTTTTCCTTTCCTTTTCTTTTCATTAAATTAAATAACAAAAACCCATAAAAATTACATAATAAAAAAACTCTCTACAAAAAGAGTTCAAATAAGAAATTGAAATAGACCAAAATCTCATAGAGTGTGAGTCCATTCGCTCCCTCTCCCCCTAGACATTAGAAGCGATATCAAGATCTCATCCAATGAACTTATCGTCGTCGTCCTTATGTAAAGGACACGAAAAAGAAGCTCTGGTCGCGGGCCGCGCAGTGCAAAATACAATGCACATGCGCATGTAGCGTACTGCTCATGATTTAATCAACAATTCAACAGTCACGTACTCTTTTGTACAGCAACACGGAAACGTAAATATATATATAGTGGACGGTTATTACAAGCTTGCGCCTTTATTACATATATTGCCCAGCTCTAATCTACTGTGACTAGGTAATTAAGGTACTTACCTAGAGGTGCAGCCAGTAGAGCAGTGCGTGGCGCGCGCGCGGACTGACGAAAGACACGACGACCCCATCACTACGGGAAACAGCATACACGTGAGTTATATATTGTGCTCACTTACATACGCTGAGACTGACGAAAGACGACGACACTGGGACAGTACGGATCGATCTCCTGACGTACTTTAAGTGAGTGATGACCTTGACTGACATACGGGCTCCCAAACGCTAGGAGCACGTATTACTAATATGGCCACATCACGCGGTGTCAAGAGGATCGATCGGAAATAGTATATTTAAATACCCGATCCCCTTACGCCGGCCAACGAGAGGCCGCCGGCATGTTTCTTGGGCGCCCACAGGATGTGCCCGGACGGCAGGACGTGGCACACCGGCGGGCCGCCGGGCTTGGTGCCGAGGAGCCTGAAGGCGACGTGATCCTTGTCCCACTCGTCCGTGTCGATATGGCAAACAGCGAGCAAAGTGAGCCTGCTGCCGTCGTTGGCGCCCTCCATCTCCACCTCGTACGCGCGCGCCGGGCCCGTGCTGTGGCACATGTACACGGCGTAGGGGTACTCCTTCTGGTGGCACCCCACGAAGACGGAGCCCCGGACGGGGCGCACTGCGGCGACGGTGTACGGCTGCATCGGCGAGCCGGTACGGGGCACGTTCTTGGAGGCCATCTGCCTGATGTCTCCGGTGCCGAGCACCCCCTGCACGCCCTCCACCAGGGCCTCCAGCGACGTGGCGCAGAACTTGGCCTCCCACGAGAGGCCCGGGGCCTCGCACGTGGCCAGCGTGTCCTCCATCTTCGCCGCCTGGGCGGAGCCCTCGGCGACGGCGAGCTCGGGGAGGACGCCGGGGAGGGAGGCGGAGGAGAAGGGGATGGCGTCGGCGACGTGGCGCGGGAGGAGCCCGAGCGGGGCGGTCACCGCCGCTGGGAACCGGAACCGCAGGCTCTCGCCGACGCGAAGGGCCTCCTCGTGGAAGAAGACGGCCATCTTGGCGTCGGCCGCGGCGCGCTCCGCGGGGGAAGTAGATGGTCTGCCGTAGCTTGTGTAGTAGAAACCATGGCTCTGCTGTCCAACCTGAATTTTCATATATTGCCCATGTCGGTTAGAGTACTGATGATCGAGAATATATATAAACAACCACACAGCAAGCTAGGATATGCGTGCAGCAGGCACGGGACTTTGTTAACGTATCCGTATTACCGCAAACAGGAGGAGAGCAGTGAGCAGTAGGCGCGCCATAATTAAAAGCTATATATCGGCCACAGGAGGAGGAGCCTGTACGTAGTTCTTGGCTAGCTTGGAACAGGCGTTCAGGAAGACGAAGGCTCGTATTTATAGGAGCCGGTGTCGAGCTGATCGCGTACTGTGTTTTCATCTGGTACCTACTCTCTCCAGACAATAATCGCACCCTAAGTTTTTATATTTGGTATACGTTTGTATAGTCAGTGAAAGCAGGACTCTGCATTAGAGAATAACCCATTCAACTTTGAATGTGGATAAAAGATGGAGGGGCAGTCGTGGTCATCGCTACAGTGCCTGAGAAAGATTCTAAATGGTAAAAAAATTACTATAATTTGTGGGATTCAAACATCTCTTATTTTGTAGCACCCTTACCATCCCACCTACCTAATAGATATTACTGTATGTGGGATATTCTTTTTTATTATAGCATGTGGATGAACCTTTACTTCAGGTTCATAGTTCCAACTAGGTCTGAAGGGTATTTTATTCCGGTTAGAACCAATAACAAAAACTACAAGGTCATCTTTTAGTCTCCGTGTCTCGAGGCTTTTAGTCCGGATTGGTAAAAGGTTGGTGTTATCAACGGGACAAAAATGCCTCCCACCTTAATAAAAATTAGATCCGGGACTAATGTTAGATTGTTATGTTGTGCTAGCCTAGCAATTCTTTAGCTAGATGACTAGATCTAAGCATAGCCCGTACAAAAATTATCTATTTATTACATCAACTATTATTTCTCCATATAATTTACATCTGCATTGATACAGTTTGTAATAAAAAAAGAATGATTGAATACAAGAGGTAGATAGATGCTAAAAAAAGGACGGATTACCATGCATCCATTATCCCACCAGCTCAAGTTGTCATGTCATACCATACCGCGCCTACCACGACGAGATCATAGGTATGACACAGCCCGGCGTTCCTCCTGTATCACAATGGTCCAAAGTTCCCGTTTGGCGTGCCGTGTCTTGAGCCATACCAATAAATAACTAGGTGGTAACCCGCGCGTTGCTGCGGGAATTTATACAAAATTTGAAGATGTAATTTAAAAATAGAAACACTAAAATGGTTGCATTGCAATATTTTTTATAAACAACAATGTAGAGGAAAACACATTCATTTTATTGAGAGAGAATTACTTAGAAATTTGTAGCATGGTACTCGTAAAGGCTAACACAATGCATAGCCACAGAAAATCAGTAGAAGACATAAATTCATAATTCTAGTGGATATTAATATGGACAGCTTGCATGTTGAGAAAAGATCTAGTGGATGGTGACGTGGACATTTTGCATGTGGAGAGAAATAGGGGTGGGACTATTAGTGGATACCAATTATATAGTTGTTATAGATTTGTGCAGGAGGCCGCCTGGAAATAGCCACTGCACGCTCTATGGACGCTCAATTATGTATGCACTGCTATTCGTTGTCACAAACGAAACGTGTGGACAGTCTTACATATCGTCGGCGCTTGCTAACATGTTAATTATACTTGTTGTTCAAACGGAAAAAACTAGTTGTTTTCAGTTTGATCATGTTTTCTGATATTTCAACTAAATATGACTAGAGGTACTAATTGTACTAGCTAAGATTTTGGTATTTGTTACACACTACGGGAAACATCGTATTTGCCGAGTGTCTGAAACAAAAAAATTCTGGGTAAAACTTTTGCCTTGAGTGCTAAGAAAACATTCAGTGAAATTTTTTCCAAAAAAATAAAAAAAACAACCCGCCGGCCGTTGTTGCGTGGCCGCGCCGCCCGCCGCCCATGCTGTCGAGCCAGCAGAAGCCCACCGTCGCATGACCCTCGTTGCGTGGCCGCGCTGGCCGCCGCCCGCGCCAGGGTCACGCCCCGCCGGGCCCCGCCCGGCCTCGACGCCCCTCCGCCTGGTGCTCTGGTGAGAGGGAGAGAGATGCCGTGAGGGGGGAGAGAGGGAGTGAGGTATTTTATTTTGATGTTGGAGACTGATCCATGTGCTCATGAATGGACCAATAGAAGCTCACCATTTGAAGGGTTGGATCGTTGACGTGGCGAGTTGTGTTTTTTATATGCGTTTATAACAAAGTTTTGGATGACTAAACACTTTCAAATGAAAAAGTCGTAACTACAAAATTTTACATCTCTTTAAGACGTACAACTTTGATATAGAACATATTTACATCCGAAGTCATTTAAGAAATTTAAAATTTTAAGACTTCAAATTAGATACATTACAAGAATATTTTAAAGTATTAAACAATCTCAAGTTAAAAAGTTGTCAACTACTAAGTTTTATATTTCGTGAATACGTACAAGTTTGATATATAATTTATTAGCATTCGAGATCATTTGAAAATTTAAAATATAAAATTTCAAATTAGATAACTTATATATATAACATTTGAGTTATTAACTAATCTCAGATATAAACGTTGTCAACTACAAAGTTTTATATTTCGTGGAGCTGTACAACTTTCGTATAAAGGGTTTTTTCATATGAGATCATATAAAAAGTTTGTATTTAAAAAATACATTCACTAACTCTCTCGCATACAATCACACAGATATTTCTTATGAGTTATTTCGGTTTTGTAAATATCATTATGACAAAATGTGCGAAATCTTCTCAACTTTTTATCACAACCTCTATGTGTGGTATTATCACATCATAACAAATCTTATGATTTTTAGACTTAATTTTTTTTAGAATGTAAAAATCATCCGGACATAGGTTAGTGGTCAAATTTCTTGGCATAATATGTTTGAAACTTTTTTCATTTCATAGGTATGGACTCAAACTGGCCTAAACAAATAAATATAATTTTTTACTCATTGTACTTGAATCACTTACGGTTCAAATTTGACTTTATTCAAAAAATTGCTTGAAATGTAATTAATAAATTACTTAAAGCAAACAAATACAAAAGTGTACCTAATTTTAACATGGAGCAACACATGTTCTATGTGGTGAGTAGGAAACATTTTGGGGCCAAAAGAGAAAAATAAATAAATCTTTGCCAAGTATCAAAGAACACACTTGGCAAACTCAAATTTTTGCTAAGTGTCAAAAAAATACACTCAGCAAAGAGCTTGTTTGCGGAGTGTCTAAAAAACACTCGGCAAAAAAACTTTTTGCCGAGTGTTTTTTAGCACTCAGCAAATAAAATAGATATAATTTTTCTACTCATTGTATTTTATTATTTCACTTGATTCAAAAAACTGCTTGACTTCGAAAAAGTTTTGAGGCCGCCGAATGTTTTTTGGCACTCGGCGAAGAGGCTGTTGCTGAGTGCCCGAAAACATATACTTGACAAAGATGGAGACTCTCGGTAATGTTTTCACGCAGTGACAGCATGACTGTTCGTCTGGCAAGGAAGGCCCTGTGGGACCAGGATCTCTAGAGCCATTCATGTAAATTAAAGGAATAAACTACCCGATAGGTAATGTTTAGCCTAGCTACCTAAAACTAGTCGGCTACGGTGCAAGACGGCATAGTAGGCTAGGTAGACTAGTCGTGTACTTTAAGGAGACTCCCCAAAGTACCCTGTTGTAGTACTCCGAGTTGTATACGACTAGGATTATACAACCGACTTGTAACCCTGCCCTCCGGACTATATAAGGCTGGGTAGGGACGGGCAGGGACCCCTCAAAACATCTACAATCATACACAACCGTACGAGGAATACAATCCAGCATACAGGACGTAGGGTATTACGCTATTCGCGGCCCGATCCTGTCTAAATCTTGTGTTGTTCGTACACTGTCGTTCCTAGAACTAGGCGAGACCCACAAATCTACTCCCTCGGATACCCCAAGGCAGACGTGCTCGACATAATTCGTCGACAGGCCTGTAAATCGTGATTTTGGATATTTTGCAAATAAATACAGAACAATAATGGACTTTACTTTTAATTTCTTTCTGCTGTTTGTGTATGCTTTTCCTATTATTTGTTTCAGCTTGTGAACTTAGGATACTTTAAAATTTGTCTATATGCAATCCCGGAGGCCGAAGACACTATTCCATTTTTTACTAAAAGTATATAGGATGAAAATCAAACTAGAGTTATTTCGTTTTTGTGTTTATGATTTTGAAATATCTTTGAAGCATGTACTGAAAAGAAATTTGCACGGGTTTTCAATTTATTAGGCTGTTTGCAAAGGTCTAAATGGTGGAAGAAGACATGAGGCTACGAAGGTCAGGCTTGAACAAGGGAACTGGAGCCATGGTTACCATGGATCAGGTCACCTGCTCTCGGCGTTTAGCTGTCCGTGTGATACATAAGATTGTGAAATATCGAGATTGCTTGTCAGTCTTACATGTTACTTCATCTATTCCAAATCACTATTCGCGCACTATTGAATTTTCCTCAATAATTAATCATTCGTCTTATTCAAAAATTAATATAAATATCATTTATTTTATTTGTGATTTATTTTATCATCAATGGTACTTTATTTCTTATATCTGGACTAATTTTTTTAATAAAATGAATAGTCAAATATTACGAGAAAAAGTGAACAACGAATAATAATTTAGAATGGAGGAAGTATACTCTGATGACCCCACTTTTTCTTCTTTGATAAACTCATGTTGTATATTCAGTGAAAACAAAGTACATGATTTAGAAAAAAAAATCCCCTAGCTTATAACGCTATAGCTCTTAGAATGTACATGAAAATTATATTGTCCAGAAAAAGCCTACAGCTTTTGACATACAAATAAAACAAAGAGGGTACGTAAAGAATTCATTAAGGGTGACTTCAACAGTGCTATGTGATGCCAAGATTTTACAGCTTCCAAAGCTATTATAAATAAAGAGAAAAAGTTTACTGATAAAAGGGAATGACCATAAGCAAATTTTATAATAGCATCTCCCTTCGTTCTTGATGAAGATATTTAAAGCAATAACCTTCAATGATCTACACACCACTCAAAAAGTTCTCTTTGTGTCCTCACGCTCTGCAAGGACTAACATCATAGCCAATAAGCACCCCTAAAAAAACGTGCATAAAAGAAGTGAGCCATTTTTTTCTAGACCATGCCATTGGCTCATAAGATAGCCTATATAAGAGCTTCAGCCACAAAAAGATCGATCCCTTTCCCTCCTTTCCAACGCCCACTAAATTTGTTGTTTATGCTATCTTTATGACTTGCAAGTTTGTTATAGATAGTGATTGACTACATAATTTGGAGAAATTCTAAGGCTTGCTCATCAAGATTGAGAGTGCATATGTATAGGCATGTAATTTCTTTTAGGTTGTGGAAGGCTTGCGCGACTCAAAAAATCACTAGTAGAAAAGATTGGTTCCGGTTCCAAAACCCCTTCAGTCTTGGAACCGGCCAAAATCTTTAGTCCCGTTTGGAAAAAAAAAGATTAAAAAAATTCAGCCGCACCAGGAAGAGGCACCCGCACGCAAGTCACAAGTCAAAATCATAGCCAATAGGCACCCCTAAAAAATACATGCATAAAAAGAAGTGAGCCATTTTTTTCTTGACCATGCCATTGGCTCATTGCTAGTACATCAGATACCTATATAAAAGATTCAGCCACACAAAAGATCAGTCCCTTTCCCTCCTTTCCAACGCCCACTAAATTCTATCTTTATGACTTGCAAGTTTGTTATAGATAGTGATTGACTACAATTTGGAGAAATTCTAAGGATTGCTCATCAAGATTGAGAGTGCATATGTATAGGCATGTAATTTCTTTTAGGTTGTTGAACGCCTCCATGCATAAAAAGTACTAATACAAAAGGCACTATTAGTTCTTGTTCCAAAACCCCTTTAGTCTCCTTTTGGAACCGGGACTACGACTCCGCCAAAACCTTTAGTCCCGGTTAGTTAAAAAAAATTAAAAAAGATCAGCCACTCTAGGAAGAGGCACCCGCAGACAAGTCACGAGTCATAAGAGTGTTCGCACGGAAATGCGCGTGTGCGGTGCGTGAACTCAAACCCCAGACCTCTCGCCTTGCGCATAGCTTACTTACCATCTCATCTATAGAGCACAAGTGGCATAGTCCTGAGTGCTATAATTTTAAATTAACCATGGAGGGCTTTTAGTCCTGGGTGGTAACACGAATGGGCCCCTTTAGTCCCGGTTGGTATTACCAATCGAAATCCATATAGATTGCAACCGGGACTAAAGTTGACATTAATCTCAGGCTAAAAATTATCCGGGACTAATCCATATAAATCTTTTTATTGGCTCATTCTGTACTAGTGAATGTTTGATTTTGGCACATGCACAAGCTCAGCGAGTTTGTCGTTCTTGCTTTGCATGTCAGCCTAATGAAAAGATTTTGATTCATGAAATCCAGGTATGCATGGGTTAGAATGAGCCAATATGAATTCGAATGAATGAGAAATGAACATTTTGTTACTTGTTAGAAGAGCGAACTAAAAATAAAAAAAATTCTTTGGTTCACCTATAAAGGTGTTATTTTAACAAAGAATAGTTTAGCAAAGAGGAATTGGGCTGGTAATCAACAATGCAGATTTTGTGATTGTAATGAGACAATTAAGCATCTCTTTTTTTATTGTCAGCATGCTAGAAATATTTGGAGAATTGTATTGCTACTGGCCTAACGCCCCCTAAATCAATTAATCATATGTTGGGAAATTGGTTAACCAGCATAGATAAGAAGACAAGAAAATTGATCCTTGTGGGGGTTGCTGCTATTTATGGGCAATTTGGTGTACTCGCAATGATATAGTGTTTGAGAAAAAACAGTTCACCCTCTTTATGTAGGCAGTCTTCAGGGGAGCTTATTGGTTGCGATTTTGGTCCCTATTGCAGCGTGAGGAGCTAAGGGAAACTATCCGATTGGTAAGCAAGGCGTTGGAGGTCGTTGCCTTGGATATCTTCGCCAAGAACGGATGGAAAAGTTATAATAGGCTTTGCTTATGATATCTCCCTTTTATTAGTGAACTTTGTTTTGCTTTTAATGATCAGCTCTGAGGCTGAATATGATGTAAGAATTTGGCTGTGTGCGGTTGCGGAGGCCGGAATATTTCCATTTTCAAAAAAAAGAAGAGCGAACTAATGATGAGGGGGGGCACTTCTTTTTCCTGATAACATAAGACATATTATGATCATATTTGAATCCACTCCAGCTAAATTTTAGCTAGCTAATTGTTAGAGCTAAATTTTAACCAACTAAAACTTAGCAGCTAAATTTTAGTTGGGTGTTTGATCCTAGCTACAACTAAAAATGTTGGATGAATATAAAGGACCATACTGTCCTTTCTGAATTCATCATTAATTATGGAGAGAGCAATTTCAGAGGGGTAACTTGGTCTTCTAGTCGAGTTTAGCTGGTTTTAGTTGGGTTGGGATAGTTAAATGGTTCATGTAGTTTCCCATTAGCTAGGAGCCTTTTTGGCTTTGGTTTAGCTGAGGTGTTTGGATTCAAATAGGACCACCTAATGGGAACCACATGAATTCTTTCTTTAGGTGCCCAGCCTTTGCGAGGAAACTTGCGAGAACAGGAACACCCCCTTTTGTGAGGAAGCATGCCCTGTCGGCTGTCGTACAGCAGCAGGACACGAACTCTTTCTCAGCGTGCTGGTGGCCTATTATATATATGATATGATATGATGAATAACTGAAAATAAAATCTGATTAGTTCATTACCTGGTGTATTATGATTTCTGGATTCTTTGGAATCTGATCGACCGTTGCAACTGCTCCAGCAGTAGCATCTTTGTAATTGTTATGATATAGTTATCAATTTATTTATTCATCCATCGGACAGGTTACCTGATCCAGAAGGCACTGCCCACGGGATACACGAGATTGCGAAATGTCACTATGTCAGCCATCTTGTCAATCTCATTATTTGTCTCGCTCACCATATTAAAAGAGTACAAGCTCGCGCCTACATCCTGTATGGATATCTTCGCCAAGAACGGATGGAAAAGTTATAATAGGCTTTGCTTATGATATCTCCCTTTTATTAGTGAACTTTGTTTTGCTTTTAATGATCAGCTCTGAGGCTGAATATGATGTAAGAATTTGGCTGTGTGCGGTTGCGGAGGCCGGAATATTTCCATTTTCAAAAAAAAGAAGAGCGAACTAATGATGAGGGGGGGCACTTCTTTTTCCTGATAACTGGATATCTTCGCCAAGAACGGATGGAAAAGTTATAATAGGCTTTGCTTATGATATCTCCCTTTTATTAGTGAACTTTGTTTTGCTTTTAATGATCAGCTCTGAGGCTGAATATGATGTAAGAATTTGGCTGTGTGCGGTTGCGGAGGCCGGAATATTTCCATTTTCAAAAAAAAGAAGAGCGAACTAATGATGAGTGGGGGGCACTTCTTTTTCCTGATAACATAAGACATATTATGATCATATTTGAATCCACTCCAGCTAAATTTTAGCTAGCTAATTGTTAGAGCTAAATTTTAACCAACTAAAACTTAGCAGCTAAATTTTAGTTGGGGTGTTTGGATCCTAGCTACAACTAAAAATTGTTGGATGAATATAAAGGACCATACTGTCCTTTCTGAATTCATCATTAATTATGGAGAGAGCAATTTCAGAGGGGTAACTTGGTCTTCTAGTCGAGTTTAGCTGGTTTTAGTTGGGTTGGGATAGTTAAATGGTTCATGTAGTTTCCCATTAGCTAGGAGCCTTTTTGGCTTTGGTTTAGCTGAGGTGTTTGGATTCAAATAGGACCACCTAATGGGAACCACATGAATTCTTTCTTTAGGTGCCCAGCCTTTGCGAGGAAACTTGCGAGAACAGGAACACCCCCTTTTGTGAGGAAGCATGCCCTGTCGGCTGTCGTACAGCAGCAGGACACGAACTCTTTCTCAGCGTGCTGGTGGCCTATTATATATATGATATGATATGATGAATAACTGAAAATAAAATCTGATTAGTTCATTACCTGGTGTATTATGATTTCTGGATTCTTTGGAATCTGATCGACCGTTGCAACTGCTCCAGCAGTAGCATCTTTGTAATTGTTATGATATAGTTATCAATTTATTTATTCATCCATCGGACAGGTTACCTGATCCAGAAGGCACTGCCCACGGGATACACGAGATTGCGAAATGTCACTATGTCAGCCATCTTGTCAATCTCATTATTTGTCTCGCTCACCATATTAAAAGAGTACAAGCTCGCGCCTACATCCTGTACTGCCCCCGTTTAAATTAATTGTAATACTAGCTTTGTCCCAAGTTAAAAAATTCTCTTACTTGAGCACTAATTCCTATGAACTTCATACAGTTTCACAACACAAAATCATATTTCTAGATTTATCATAAAAAATACTTTTAATGATATAGTTAACAGGTTGTTGAACTATACATTTAAAAAACATTTATGGCCATATATAAAAATATTTAACTTAGGTAAAATTAGAATTATAACTAATTTGAAATGGATAAAGTATATTATCAGTATGTAGTTGGATACAAGATGTACGTGCCATCCATGATGCGTCAATATCACAAACTGAAGGGTCGAGACTTGAGAGTTGGTGTCAGGATTTGTGATATTGATAGGATTTTATCTATGTGCATCCCCGTATCAGTATGTAGTTTGGATATAGGGATGCCATGCCATGTTTGTTTTTCCTTTCCTTTTCTTTTCATTACTAGCAAAGGCACATGTGCGCACGCACATGTATAAAATAAATCAAATATAACATATAAAATATAGTTGCAATACCCGCGCGGCACGCGCGTGCTAAACTCTCTTCTATACATTTGTCTCAACTCATATATCACGCATATTTATTGATGTAGGTACTAAAACAGTGTCACTTTAGTTGATCATGGTAAACAGACCAGACGTGCGAATCGCTTTTAAAAATAATTTATATTCGCTCTCTCATATATAGAGAGCTTTAAGTATTCTCAAAACTCAATAGTTGGCATTTATTTATATGAAGAAAAACTCTCCGATTTATTGTCTATTAGTAATACGGGATAATTGTGTACAGATGTGGGTACAAATTTGGGTATATTTAGGTGGGTCCTTTTTTGAGTGAAAAAAGTTGAGCGGGGAACAGCTAAAAGAGCCTGGAACATGCAAAAATTTTGATGTTTTCTAGTTTTTCCCTCCCGCCAAAGCCCGACAGGTGGTTCCTCTATGAGAGGGTGGGGGTTAGTTTTTTGGTGGGAGGAGTTTTCAATTCTCTAGGATCCTTTTAGTATAGAAATAACAAAAACCCATAAAAATTGCATACTAGAAACCCCAAAAAATTTGTTTTGAATAAAATCTCTCATTCCATATGTGTGAAAATCCGTGTCCTAATCAGGCCAGTCTCGGTAGGATTTTATAGCATTAAATTTGCTGATGTAGCAGAGAAGAAAGAAGAAAGAGTTTTATGGTATGTGAGACGAGAAACTCATCCGGCTCAGTTATCTAGTTTTTAATCTAGGTAACTGTGCAGCCTAATGAAAATGATGTGTAGTTGGTCTGTGCATGTTTGCAAGGGCCTTTTATACAGCTTGATAATCCCCTAATAGTACTTGAGTTTGTCATGCATGGTAGACTTTCTTAATGGAGATCTTAACCCTATGGGAGCATAAGCTTAAAAATCCAAGTATATATTGTTGTGAGATATGATATAGCTGCGATTAAAGTCAATCTTGCTGCATCTTAGTAAGGTGAAACTTTGGAATTTCTTTGAAAAGTAATTAAAACATGATGAGTTTCCCAATGATGTATATTTCCCACAAGAGCAAAATTCATTATACATTCTTGAGCTGCCACATATGCTATATCTTGTGTTACTTTGAGCTTTGTAAAATTGTGAGCTCGTTTGAAGAAGTGCTTGTCAACTATCTATCGTTCTTGTTGGTGTACCTTTTTATTGCTAGCCTTATTAAAGTCTGCCATATCAACTTTCTAGCCTAGATATTGACATCCACCTTCGCCTAAATCTCCACTGCGATCCCATTTCTTCAAAAAGGTCTATCCAAATAAATAGTCCATTTCATGTACTCTGCTTGATATCATGGAGATTTAGGTGATCCTTCCAAAAAAAGAGAGAAATAGAATAAAAAGAGAAATGTAGCATATACTCTCTCCAAAAAGAGTTCAATAAGAAATTCAAATAAAGATCAAATTCCCAAAAGTGTGAGTCCATTCTTTCCCTCCCCCTAGACATTATCCATTCCATAAGATAAATATTTGACTAGGTGCAGTCTTCACTTTGATGAGGACATCCTCCACTATTACCCGCTGGTAAAGACGCAACAAAGATGGGCCATGTGGCCCAGTTGTAGTCGGCGGAGACCGTGTGAGCCTCTGAATAATCCCACCTTACTTAGCTAGTGGAAGAGGAAGCCACCTTAAAAGCGAGAGTCACTCTTCCCCCTATCGCACTAGTCTTTTAGGGAGATCGGGCCTTTCCTTGAGTGGGTGTGCCGGGGTGCGGTGCTAAGATTGCTGGGGGCTAGGTCGTATGTATCTGAAGTTGGAATCACAGGGGCCAGGTCGTGCGTACCTGAAGCCGGATCGGCGTGTTGTGCTGCCGGAGAGGTCAATGCATCGCAGTAAGTATTGGTGAGGATTATACACCTTGAGCAACTCGAGAGTAACATTTGAGAAAACTCTAAGCTTTCTTGATAAAAGCTTTGAAAAACTATGAGATATGAACATGAGCATGCAATAAAAGAAACTCATCAAGACTATTTAATTAGTCTCTCAACCATCCAAGACAAGGAGTGAAAGCAAGACATTCCACATGTATGAAATGGAAGGTATGGAGGTTTATAAATGTTGTATTATTCAATCTACCTATGAACTTTAGTTTTACATTAGGTATCTACAGGATATGGACATTGATGCAACTTATAATACACAAAGCCCAAAGTCTTTACTTTGCTCGAGGACAAGCAAAGATCTAAGCTTGGGGGTGTGTCAACGGCCACTGAATCATGCTTTGACCATCAACTTCTTAGGAATAGAATGGGAGTTTACACTATGTTTCATACATATTTTACTTAACACTAATAAAGTTCCATAAGTTTTGGTGTATTTTTGCTTGCATGAATAAATGCAAAAAAGATGGACAGAATTGGGCCAGCTGGCCATGCCATATCAACAATCCTAGGGTAAATAAATACATGCACCTTGACCTTGGACCTTGGATTGAACATTAGTTGCATCTGAGGGACCGAAAAGTCATCTTTCTTGGATTAAAGGGCCTACAATCAGACTAAACTTGTGCAAACTTCACAAAACCAACTTGTGGATGGAAGATCATCCCAAAGACTACAAGTGATAAGGGGGCACATCGAAGGGCCAAGGATGCGATTCCAAGGCCAACCAACCTATCCACCCATGCCAACGACTTGCAGTTGGATGAACCACCTATGTCCATTGTCGTAGGTTCATGGATTTTGGTGATATATGAAGCACGTACAGGTGGGTATGTGCATGTGACTAACTTTGTTTTGCAAGAATATACAATTCGAAGTCACTCAAATACAAATAAAATACATTAGCAAGAAAATAAGAATAAATCAAATGGTCAATTTATATAGGTTAAGAACTTTTCTAGATCCAAGTGTCATAAGAAGATGGAGGGCACTTGGTTTAGGTACAGGACCTTGAGTTCATAGCTTTTCATGGCCATACTATTAAGAGGGGTATATGAGCTAAGTAGCTTGGCCATGCAAATTGTTAACTTGAAGCACACAAAATTCGAAAGATTAGTTCAAGAAGATATTTCAAGCCAAATCAAAGTTATGGAAGCAAGCAAGAAGCAAAGGAGAACTTGAGTTTGATTTAATTGGACAAGTTTCAGCTGAAAATGATTTGCTAGGTAATCCGACAGTCCATAGTTTAACAGTCCGAATGATTGCTTAATCATTAGTTTCTTATGCACTACAGAAGCACAGGGTGACCGAATTATTCGATGGTTAAGTGTCGGATAAACCAACAGAGGATCCAAATGTTTTTGAGTTGGAAGTTCAAACCACCGAATCATCTGAAGATGTATCGGATCATCTTACAGGGGATGACGCCAGCAACTTTTGAATGTCCAATGGCTACATAGCATAAGAGTGACCAGATCATCTAACGGTCCTAAATAAGATAAAGCATTGGATAATCCAATAGTGCTATTTTCTGGGGGCTTTTTTCGGCAGCTACCTCATATGGGGTGGCCTATATATACCCCCATATGGGTCCTTTCACCTGTTCCTAACCCTGAAAACTTCAATGACCTATTGGGATGATCAAGGACCAAAGATTACAAGAATCAAAGTCAGAACTTCAAGAATCAAGTGAGCTTCAAAGAGAGGAGAGAAAGTTCTTCATCTTAAGATTGTGTGCATAGTGCTTAGTTCTGGTGAAGTGAGGGCTCATCGGCTTGTTACTCTTTGTGGGTTGATGACACCTAGAGAGTCTTAGTGGCGATTGTTGGTACTTCTTATGATCCAATATCAGAATTGGGAATTCCGGTACTGGATGCAAGGAATGTTCAGTGGTTTTCCTTATGGCTTAGTAAAATATGTAAATATTCTGCAAGCGCATAGAATCACCGCTATAGCACTTCACCTGGGAGTATCCCGAGGTATCGTAATTTATATTTCCGCGGGATGGCGGATTGACTGGTCCACCAGCTGCAAATACATAGTCGTAGGGGACAGGGAAGAATGATTGAGTTTATCGTACACTACCTTGGGTATGACGCTGACACTTGCTCTAAGGTCACACAGAGCTTGGCTGAATTGTTGATCGCCGATCGAGCACGTGATGGTGGGACATCCTGGGTCCTTCTTCTTCTCTGGAAGATTATTCAAAATAGCTGCGCTGCAAGCTTCGGTCAGCTTTATTACCTCGGTGGTCGGCAGGGCTCGTTTATGGTTGAGGATGTCCTTCAGGTACTTGGCGTATGTGGGAACCTGCATAGCCTCAAGTAATGGAATATTGACATATAATTTACGAATTACCTCAACGAACTTGCTGAATTGTTCGTCCACCGTTGGCTTGTGGGATCGTCTGGGGAATGGCAGCACAGCGGGATCATAGAATTCTTTAGGGGCCGTCTTCGTCTCCTTCTGAGAGTTATTCTTCTGTGGTTCGGCTGCGGCCTCCTCCTCTTCGCTATCACTGTCTGTGGTGACTGCTTTCTTACCTGCATCGTTAGGATATGGCGGGTCTCAAGTGGTCTTACCCCCTCTCGTGGTGACCGCTTTAACCTTTTCACGAGGAAAGCTCCCCGCTACAGATGACGGTAAAGAAGCAGCTAACTGCGCAATTTGTATCATTTTGTTGAAGCTCAGTTGATTTTTCATAGCAGAAGAGAATGATTCCATCCTAGAGTCTATGCTTTCTAGAGTTTTATCATTAGCAATAAGATTTTTATTAATATTTTCAGTTGCTTTCATCTGGCCAAACACAAGATCTCTAAGAGACGGCTAATTATTGAAATTGCTGGAATTGTAATTGTTACCTTGTTGAGGCCTCTCGAAAGGGTGGTTTGGGCGCGAATTCCAGCCTCGATTGCCATAGTTGTTCGATCGGTACCCGTTGTTATTGGAGTTGTTGACGTAGTGGGCATCTTCTCGCGTTTCGGGGCAGTCGTTCCCCGAATGGCCAGTGTTGCCACAGACTTCGCAGGTCATGCGAGCGTCCATAGCTTGCACCGTTTCTTGAGCAGGGGCCTCCATTTTCTTCATCAGGAGGTCCATCTTGGCGGCGAGCATGTCCAGAGCTTCAACTTGGTGATCTCCTCGGGTCTTCGGTTGAGTCCGGTCATCGGACCAGCCTTGGTTCTCAACCATCTTCTCTATGAGGGCCTTCGCACGACTCTCCTCAAGAGAGAAGAATGAGCCTCCAGCAGCAGCATCCAGGTACTCACGGGCAGAGCTTCTTAGCCCGTGATAAAAGGTTTGAATTATGAACCAATTCTGCATACCATGGTGAGGACAAGCAGAAATATGGTCCTGGAGGCGATCCCATGCCTCCGGGACTGTTTCATCTTTTAACTGCTGGAAACTAGCAATTTTTTTTCCGGAGGGTGTTGGTTTTCCCAACCGGAAAGAATTTTAGCAAGAAAGCGCTAGTGCATTTGTCCCAGGTGTCTATAGCTTCGCGGTTAGCATAAAATCATTGTTTCGCCTTGCCTAGTAATGAGAATGGAAATAAACAAAGGCGAATGGCATCGATACTTACTCCACGGATGGTGAAGGTGTTGCAGATCTCCAGGAAATGCTGGAGATGGGCATTGGCATCTTCGTGTGGCTTGCCGCAGAAGGGGATAGCCTGAACCATGTTGATGAGGGCTGGCTTAAGCTCGAAGTTGCCATCTCCAACTGGCGGAGCTGGTCTGACACACACGTTCTCGCTCGATGGAGCGGAGAACTCACGGATCGTCTTGGCTGCCATCCTCGATGTAGCCTGGTCAATGATGGGAAGGACTGGGTTCGTCGGAAGGAGTTACTTCTGAGGGGGTACAACACGGGGTCGCACTTTCCTCACAGGTGACTCCGGATTTTCTTGGAAGTTTGACGGTAGTTGGAAACCAGTCATGCACTGCTCTGTTCCACAAAGACCAACGAACAGAGCAAGGATAAACCCGCTTGAGTATCGGTACTCAACTAAGATAGCTCAAGATAAAAGTTCAAAAGTAATCTAGCCAAATGCTTCCCCGGCAACGACGCCAGAAATGCTTGTTGGCACTTCTTACGATCCAATATATGAATTGGGAATCCCGGTACTGGATGCAAGGAGTGTTCAGTGGTTTTCCTTATGACTTAGTAAAATATGTTAATATTCTGCAAGCGCACAGAATCACCGCTGTAACACTTCACCTGGGAGTATCCCGAGGTATCGTACTTTATATTTCCACAGGGAAGCTTTGGCAAGAGTACTAATGAACAAATATTCGAGACTATCAGAGAAGGGTACACGACTAGTCAAGACAGGGGGTTAAACGGTATTGGATAGGAGTGGATATACCGTGACACACACAGCTCAAGGGGGCTCGGATAGATGAGAGAAGGTAGAGATAGTTGGGAGGACAACGAGAAGAGATAAAGGATTCCTGGGGACTCTATCTATCTAGGCCAAGTGGTTAGAGATACAGCGGCTAAAGAGCCAGCACTAATAGGTCTGGAATAAGTCTATTGCCTTCCTTGGGGACTACAGTGCCTCCGACAATGAGAAGGGGTGCCGACTACCCTGAACCTTGGGTCCTAGGACACCGAAACTAACGTGATGGACTACAGCGACCGAAAGGGCTGTCACCACCTCCGTTGCGACGGGCAGAAACTAAGGCTACTGACAAGTCTAGGAACCACTCCTACACAGATCAATAACTACTTACTTCGCTAGCAGAAGCAAGCAACTCGAACTCACACCCCAATGACAAGTCACCGCTAGTGTGAGCAGAGACGAAGAACCAATTAAGACAGAGACTTAAGCAAGAACTAAGAGCACTCAGAACTAGAACCAACTATAGTCTAAATACGATATAGAAGCAACTAGACTAAAGTAGAAGCAACTATATAAGGCGCAAGTAGAATAAAGCAGATGACTATATTGATAACTTGAATGTCATACAAAAGATAAAGTAAAAGATACAAGAGCTAATACCAGAGCTTCTGAAGACGACTCCGGAACCTCCGAGGCACAGCTCGACTCGACTCTAACTCCCAACTAAACTATCCTAACTCTACTAGAAAGAAATGAAGTGGAAGAGCTCCTTGGCTTGAGTGGTGTGTGTACAAGAGAGTGTGGCTCTCTATTTATAGCTTGGACATGGCGGTTTTGGAAGGAGTAACCGCCAAGGGACCCTGCGAGGCGGTGCAGGGCCTCCGGCCGAATCTCCCGGTTCGGCCGAACTGGCCAGTTCGGCCGAACCGCGGGATCTGCCGCCTTTGGCTCCCACGGCCAGGATCCACCCCTGGAAGGCGGTGCTGGCTTGGGGGCAGTTCGGCCGAACTGCCTTGTTCGGCCGAACGGGCCTAGAGGCCCAGCAGCACCCCTCTGCACCGCCTATTCCCTCTGGACCTGCTGGGCTTGCTTCTGGTTGCTTGGATTCGTGTTGTTCTGGCCTAGGGTGACGTGTCGGTCCTTCGGGATGAGTTGGCGGTCGTCCTACGTGGCTTGCACAGTCATTGGATGATGTGGACGGCTCCCGCTAGCCCGTACGGCTAAGGGAGATAACCGGCCGAACATGTCGTTCGGCCGTTTCTGTCATTTCTGACCCCTATAGCACGTATTTTCGAACATTGTACCTGCAAACATGACACTCACCAAAACTCATGGAACTTTATTAGAAACAAAACCTAAGTACATGGAATGTTGCATGAAACCTCATTTATTCTCGAGTATTGGTGGTCGGATTTGGGTTGTAACGACCGCCAACAACGATGGTGATCTTGTTGCTGGTGGATGACAACAGCCGCATCATGTGATTGAAGGTGCTGGCGAGGAAAGATCAAGTGGCCGCGGCGATCAAGGAGTTCCAAGCACGCGCCGAGGCGGAGTCGAGCCAGAAGCTGGGCGGGCTCAGGACCGACCGAGGTGGAGAGTTCACCTCGGCTGAGTTTGCGGAGTACTGTGCGGGCGAGGGGGTGTGTCGGCAACTCACTGCCCCCTACAGCCCGCAGCGGAATGGAGTCATCGAGCGGTGCAATGGCATGGTGGTGGTGATGGCACGCAGCATGCTCAAGGCGAAGGGGCTGCCAGGATGGTTCTGGGGAGAGGCCGTGAACACGGCCGTCTACATCCTAAACAGATGCCCAACCAAGAGCGTGACCAGCATGACATCATTCGAGGCGTGGTATGGGAAGAAGCCGGCCGTGCACCACCTGAAGACATTCGGGTGTGTGGTGTATGCGAAGAACATGGCGCCGCATCTGCACAAGCTCGACGACCGTGGGAGGAAGATGATCTTCGTCGGCTACGAGCGTGGGTCCAAGGCGTACCGAGCTTATGATCCTGTGGGGCGCCGCGTTCACATCACCAGGGACGTGGTGTTCGACGAGCACGCCCAGTGGGACTGGGGCAGGAGCTCGGAGGAGGACGCGGCAATGGAGCAAGGTGGGGACATCTTCCGGGTGGAGACGATCGTGATTGGTTCCGGAGGACAGGAATCGACTCCAAGTGATGCGCCAAGCTCTCCATCAGCACCAGCCACACCTGAAACACCCCCTGCCTCGACACCAACATGGCAAGGGACTCCCCAAGCACCTAGAGCTGCCGCGACACCCACGGACGTTCATTTCGTGTCGCCGCCGCAGCATCCAGAGGAGGAACTCGACGCAGATCACGACAACGCTCCGCTGCGGTTCCGCGCAGTGGAGGATTTCGTGGGGACTGGAATGCCTCTTGGACTCGCTGTGCGCGATTTGGGAGATGGGCAGCTGCTGGTAATCAGCGCAGAGGAGCCAACATCAGTGGCACAGGCGAAGCAGCAGGCGTGCTGGCTCAGGGCCATGGAGGAGGAGCTGAGGTCGATTGAAGAGAACCGCACGTGGACACTCACTGAGCTGCCCAGAGGCAAGCGTGCCATTGGGCTCAAGTGGGTGTTCAAGGCAAAGCGGGATGAGCACGGCATGGTGGTGAGGCACAAGGCACGACTCGTCATCAAGGGGTACACACAACACCACGGCATCGACTATGATGAAGTCTTTGCTCCGGTGGCACGCATGGAGGCGGTACGACTGCTCCTGGCTCTTGCTGCTCAAGAGAGCTGGGAGGTTCACCACATGGACGTCAAGACGGTGTTCTTGAATGGAGACCTGCAGGAAGAGGTCTTCGTGGAGCAGGCCCCAGGTTTTGCTCAGCCTGGGCAGGAACATAAGGTTTGCATCAAGCTCCTCGTGCCTGGAATCATAAGTTAGATGAAAAGTTGGGTGTTCTGGGGTTCAAGAAGTGTCCTTCTAATCATGCTATCTATTGTTGGGGTGCTGGGACTGAGAGGCTGGTAGTAGGGGTCTATGTGGATGATTTGATTATCACAGGGGCCAGCTGCAGCAGCTTCAAGATGTTCAAGGCATAGATGACTAAGTTTTTCAAAATGAGTGATCTTGGAGTACTCACATATTATCTGGGCATTGATGTGAAGCAGGAAAGGGATAGGATCACTTTGTGTCAAGGAACCTTTGCAAGGAAAATTCTGGAGAAGGCAGGACTGGAAGACTGTAATTCCTGTGATGTGCCTACGCAGGCAAAGCTGAAATTGAGAAAAGAAAGTGACACCCCAAGTGTAGATGCTACTAAATATAGAAGCTTGGTGGGAAGCTTGAGATATTTGGTGAATACCAGGCCTGATTTGGCCTTCTCAATGGGATATGTGAGTAGGTTTATGGAGGAGCCACATGAGAACCATTTAGCAGCAGTGAGGCATATTCTGAGATACATTGCTGGTACTAAAGATTGTGGGCTCAAGTATGCAAGGAAGAGTGGAGATCAACCTATGCTCCTGGGTTACAGTGATAGTGATCTGGCAGGAGATATTGACATTAGGAAGAGCACTACAGGAGTCATTTTCTTCCTTGGTGATAGTCCCATCAGTTGGCAGTCAGCCAAGCACACTACAAGGTTTTGTATCAAAATCAACGCCGAAAATGTGTTGCAATAGGCCCAAAAATGGTAGTAATAGTACTTTTGCTACCACTTTTTTTTGGTTAACGCATTTCTGTGGATGTCCTCTCTGACATGTACAATCTGCGCAGCCGAGGTGTGAGAGGGAAGTACCGAAGTTGGCAACGATTAGTGAGCGTTGTAACATAAGACATTGCAACCACTATGGGTGTTGCAATGGTACCAATTGCAACTAACGAGACGTTGCTAGTAACACGTATTGCCACACGTTGGTCGTGTAGCAACACAATGCAGTCGCATCGGAACATAGGTATTGCAATAGCTGTTATTGCTACGCAAAGAAATCATTGCTATAGAGCTTCTCTATTACCACATCATCTAAATGGTTGCTATAGGTGGATTAGGTTATTGCAACGTTTTTGGAGGTTGGTTGCTACAGAGAGGTCCTCTATTGCCACGTTTGCAAATGGTTGCTATAGGCGACATTGGCTATTGCCACATAACTTAGGTTGGTTGCTACAGTTAGGTCATCTATTGCCACGTGATTGACTGGTTGTTATAGGTAGGTTCTCTATTGCCACCGTCATCTTTCTGTAGTTGCAAGAGAATATATATGTATTGCCACGATATTTGTACCTATTGCCACAATTAAATGTGGTTGTTATATGTGAGATTGTTGCAACGCAGTCTGGGTTGATTTCCATCATATATTGCAACGCCAGATTAATATATATTAATAATTCATGATGCGATGATTTGTTTGTTCTCTTGAATAATGAATCATAAAACGAGAAATACATAATGAATGAGGCATCAACATCCATTAATCTGAAATATAATTCATCCATACAGAATCAAACGAAACACACCGAGTGTCAAGATAAATGAGAACACAAGTAGATAGCTTAACACATAATAATGTGTTCAGCACACACAATTGTTTGAACTTATTCAAATGAAAAGGCTAATGGCTACTTTAGCAGCGAAGGTTCCGTTGCTATATATGTTGGCCATCGTCCCTCCATTCGCATGCTCCTTCTCAAGCTCAAGAATCCTCCTGAAAAAAATCATTTGTGGCCATGTCCAAACACTCAGTACAAGTCATCAGATAAAGTCATGCAAACATTAGTGATCTCCATGAGTACAAGTCCATACCATGACTAAACATAATCGGACTACCTTTCCTATCTGAACATAGGCACAAAACCCAATAGAAGCCATCAAATATGATCTCTAAAATAGCTGACAATTCACAACCACCATTCTAGATATATTGTCTGCGCAACCATTACACAAAAGATATGATCTCCAGAGTCCAAGTGAAATCAATTGGCACCTGATTAGCTATGAGTGGCTTGGTACTAGCTAGCAGCACCCAACGCTTCCTGAAAATAAAATATACATGCAATCAGTAAAGTGAGACTCGATATTGTAGAATGTAGAGTACAACTTATTTTCTCATTAAGTTAAAAATGGTAGAATAACCAAATGTTGAATAACCAAAGACATCTCCTTAGAACAAAGCAATATGGCAATCAGGTATATGTAGTACAGGAAAAAAAAATCTGTCCTACGAAGGCCAACTGCTTTGAATGTTGCAAATGCCCAGAAAAGATGTGCACTGGCTGCTATGAATGTTGTAGAGGCAAGCTGGAGATCCTGCAGTGAAAAATAACATGTGAACTCATGGGCACTTGCTTACTAACTCTGGAGCATATGCCTGGACACAGAAAAACAAGAAGTCCAGATCTCTGGAAATCACACCCATAGGAGAAGAACACATTGTGCAGTAATCATGAAGAACAAATTGAAAGAATAAAGAGGATGGTCGACCTTGGTATAATAATCTTTCCAAACACGGTGAGTGATCTGATGTCCTCCCCAATCAAATGCCTTGCCCAAAATAATATGTCTGACATCTAATTTTGAAAAAAAGACTGACATCACTGAATGCCAAACCATTCTGTTTAAATGAAAAGATGTGGCCAAAAAAAGAAAAAGACCAAAAGGCAGTCATACTTTTGTTGTTAAAGCAGAGATGTAGTCATTTAATAACTGGCTTCCTTCTTAAGTATGGCCTGGATGAAGACTGATTCACCCTTGTAAAGAAAATATAACCTATGGACAGAAGAAATAAAGATTAGCAAGTTGGGGAATCTAAATTAAATATAACACCCTGTAGTCATCTCATTTTCCCCAGTTCATTAAAGCTATGACCCCAAACCAAACCGTCCTATTCAGCTTTTCATCCATTTCTCACCCAAACCAAATAAGCTCAAATAGAAAAACAAAATCAGTGAACCCAGTTTGGTCATAGTCATACCTTTTCCTGGTGCAAAACTTGTTGTCGGGGAGTCTTTCAAGCTGCAATACACTGCATGTCAAAAAATTAGACAGCTTCATCAGGCGAAGAGTGCACTAGCAAACACAAAATTTCAATCATAAATAATCCTTGCGCATGTAAATGAGCATTAATTTCCAGGAAACAGAAAAACAAAAATTATCCAACAATGACAAATCATTGCCAACCCAATGATTCGAATATTGCAGCTAAGCACTAACTTACTCATAGACTCTTTGATCCAAAAAGAAATTCGCACTAACAACTGCGTAACTAACAATCTCTCTAATCCAAAAACAAGGTAGCCCAAAGTAAAAGCTACCACACAGACCTATATCTGTCATACATCAGAAGCCCCACTTGGCAGATTTGAGCACGACATTTCCATCAGAAGGAAAATACATCTAATAAATAAATGGGGGAACAAGAGCTAGCAGCGAGAGGATTGAGAATTTTACCACACTGCTCCAAATCCGGAGTGCCTGAAACTATCATAAAGTGGCTAGAAAAAACATATTAAGAAACATGTTCACATTGTGTTGAGATAAACATATTAGTATAACTAGTTAGTCCCTCGCGCTTCGCTGCGGGAGCCAGGAGCAAATTGCCAACTCGCTTGGCTGTTGTTCATCATAATTTTCATTTTGTACTATGGATAGTCACCACCAGATCGACGCGATTAGCAACACACTGTGGTACTGCAATACTAGTATATCTTATAGGCAGATTTTAGTATAATAAAACAAACACAGGCATTGTGCATGCCAAATTCGTCCCATATACTTCTACCACAACAACCCAATAAGCAAGCAGCATCCTCAAACTTGAATGCCAGAGCAGCGCATATTGCAAATTTTAGAGCAAAAGAAAACCCTCAGCAGGTTGGGAAGGACAATGTCGTTCTGCAGCACCTGTTTCAATTCCCACCACTAACAAAATTAGAACAGAAAAGCAATCAACCATGTGGAGAAAAGAAAACAAAATGGGGAAAACAATTTCCTCTTCTTGTTGCCAGGGACGAGATCCAGGATGACTCGGGGGCACCTTGGATTGCGTGGAGGAGTAAACCTGTCGCTCCAATCTGCCACGCGCTTCGCCCACACCAAGCAGCCAGCTGTGAAGGCCTCCAGCGAGCGCGGCCGCCGCGTCTTCCGCATAGCCCTGGACGCCTCACGCCCCCCTGTCCCCGTGGTCCGTGGAGAGAGCGAGAAGGATTGGGAGGATCTGCAGAGGGAGTGAGAGGGGAGGGAGAGGTGAGGGCTGATGCGGAGGATAGCGGCGGCCAGTGGAGCAGGCGAGCAGCAGGTGGATCTGCGGAGGGGCGAGGAGAGGGAGAGAGGGAGGCGCGGGGAGGGGAGGAGAGGAGGCGGCAGAGGGGAGGGAGACGCGGTGAGTCTGTGCGGGAGGAGAAGGAAGCTAGCTAGGGTTTGGCTCAACGCGATCAGAGCCGTCAAATCAGCAATAGACGGCTGAAAACAACCGGGCCGTGCAAACCGAGCCCAATAATAGCCCAGAAATAGGACTTTGAGCCCGTTTTAGTAAATTTAACATTTATTTTCTTTTAATGGTAAAAATGTATTAAATTCTAACATATAACATATAATTTTAAATGAGAAAGTTGTCAATATAATAGTTGTAGAACTATTCGAGATCTACAACTATTGTTTTGGTCACTTTCCCATCCGAGTTAGATTCGACTATTTAAATTTCAAAAGCTGAAAAAATCACATATTTTTAAGAGTAATAAATGATTTCAATTGAAAAAGTCATGAATACCAAAGTTGCACAACTCATCAAGATCTACAAACTTTATTTAGTTCATTAATCCATGTGATAAAGTTTGAATAGTCTAAATTTTGAATTTCAAAATTTGATAACTAAAAGCAAGATTTTGGAACACTAAATGATTTCAGCTGAAAAAGTCATGAATTCCAAAGTTGTACAACTCATCAAGATCTACAATCTTTATTTAGATTATTTTTTCATTTGAAAAAGTGGTAGTATACATTGGTCATTAATCCTAGATTCACTCACATGGTTTAAGAAACTATGTTTGAGTCTTGTCAAATTTGTACTACATGTTATTACCACTTTTGAAAATGATAAAATAACCTAAATAAAGATTGTAGGTCTTGATGAGATATGAAACTTTGGTATTCATCACTTTTCCATTTGACATCATTTAGTGTAAAAAATTGTGCTTGTAGTTGTCAGTTTTTGAAATTCAAAAATTGGATTGTTCAAACAAACTCACACGAGAAGATTTTTCAAAACAGTAGTATTAAAAATTTCACAAATTGATAGAGCACGATTTTAGAAATTTTTTAAAAAAATCATCAAATTTGGATTACGTATGATGGAGAAAAACTAGATACAAAATTCAATTACAGACTAAAAAGAAAAACATCAGTTGTTCTAGTGTTCTTCAATAAAACCAATAGGAAAAAATATAAAAAAATAATCAATGCCTCCCTCTATCACTTGAGGGGTCGTAGCCCAATGGTTAGGAGTGGGGGACTTATTTCTTCCCACTAGAGTTCAACTCCTAACAGTGCCTCTTGTTTTTTGAGAAATTGTCTTTCTTTTTTTTCCAAGGAGGCTCGAGCGGCCCAGGCAGCAAGCAAAGGGGACTCGAGTAGGCCAGCGAGCAGCTCATCGCGGCCCAGGCAGCAAGCGAGCGGCCCAGTACGCGGCAGGCCAGAGTACGTGGCAGTACAAAATCTAGATAAAAAAAATCCAAATGCTTCACAAAGACATCAGTTGTAAAGTAGTCTAGTGGTAAGTGTTGTGGCTTTGAGGTTGAGGTGTTGGGTTCAACCCATGCTTTGCCCTTATTTGTTTTTTGAGATTTTTTCAATTTTCTTTATTCATAAATATGACTATTTTTTATTTGTAGATCGCAGACGTGGTCGGGTGACTGGTCGCGTGGAGGCGGCTGGGTGACTAGGGATGGATGAGTCATGTGACGTGGCTGTATTTGTAAACTTTTATTTTGGCCAATCTTCGAATTTCAACCTTTAAAATTAATCATATTTCATTCATAATTGATTAAACAGTGCAGTGTTTTGGGTCGTATGAGAAATGAAATTTTTTTAATTTATGTTCGTATCAGATTTGTGTAAACGTTGCAGTGTTTTGGCCCGGACCGTGACAGATTTGAAATAAATGTGAAAATATCATAAGGTGGCTAGAAAAAAACTAAAAAGTTGCATAGGCACATGATTTTGGAGTATAAGCGTTATATAAAAATTCAAGCGATTTTGATAAATAGTTAATGCATATCCCTCACAAAGGCATATATGACTCACATAGTTCTACGTAGGTAAGTGAGATGTTCGTAGTTGTGAAAGATGTATAGTACCACTTTATCGAAATAGCTTGAAACTTTTATGAGATGGTTATGGAGCCAAAATATGTTGTTGTGTGAATCTATGGAATTTTCTAATCAAGTTTTTCTATTACTGTAATTATTTATTGAATTACTAAGGAATAAATGTGAAAATATCATAAAGTGGCTAGAAAAATCTATAAAGTTACGTAACCACATGATTTTGGTGTATGAGCGTGACAAAAAGAATTCAAGTGATTTCGATATAGAGTTGTTGAATATCTTAGTGGTTTGCACACGTCACTTTTGTTACAAAGGTCTCATGTTCGATCCCCAAGCAGGCATTTTTTTGCCAATTAAATTCCTGGCATTGTGTCTATTGTTACCATATTAGCCCTATTGCAACACTTTTTCGGTGTGCAACACTTTTTCAGTGTTGCATTAGACAAAAACAAAAATTTTACATCTCGAGGTAGACAAAATAAATTTCAGGCTGCATGGGGAGTGGGACCACATGGTCCATGGGATCCACTGGGGGCCCACAGCGCCACCGTGGTCGAGGTAGGACTGGACCGAGCGCCATGTCGTCTGGGTGGGATCGCTGGTGGGACCACGACGCCATGTCACTGAGGGGGCATCCGTTGGTATTTCCACATCACCACGTCCCCAAGGTGGGACCCGCATCGACACATCCTCAAGGTGGGACCGGGTGACTTGGCAATCGTAGTCGGTGACAATTTAAAATTATTTTGGTTTCCTCGCATTGTGTCTATTGCAACCGTTTTAGACCCATTGCAACGTTTTTTTGGTGTTGCATTAGACACAAAACAGAAATAATTTGAACCATCTAGGGTTGAAAAAATTGATTTTTCTTTGTAAATTTTTGAAATTCAATTTGAATCATTCAAAATCTGTCAAATGCAAAAATGATCAGAACACAAAGTGTAGATCTTGAGAACTTAAACAAACTTGGTATTCATGACTTTTTAATTTGAAATCATCTAGGATTTTAAAAACTAGTTTATCTCTGTAAATTTTTGAAATTCAAAATTTGAATCGAAAAAATCTGTCAAATGCAAAAAAGATCATAATACAAAGTGTAGATCTTGATGAGTTCTATAAATTTTTTGTATATTAAATGAGTTTCTGCATGGTTTATTGAAATAATTTAAAATTGATCTACGTGTCCATCTAATAATATACAAAAAACTGGAAAAAATCATATTTAGGATCATATGTTCTAGCATAGCTCATATCTTGAAAATAGATGAAAATTTAAATGTTTTATAAGGATCATTCAAACTTCTACTCGCAACGTCATTATAAAATAATGATAATAATACCTAGAATTTATCCAAAAATGTGAAAACTCCTATACATTCATTACATTGATGTACAAGGCCGGCATAAAAATTTTGTAAGATTTTATGCAAGTTATACTATACATTGTTCATAAATGATATATATCTCTCACATAGTTTCATACAGTGTTGCTTGAACATTGAAATTTTTCATACTTTACAACATATTTGAACTCATATGCATTTGAAGTTTGAACATAACCTTGTGTTCACTTTAATATTATGAAATATAAAGTTTCATTAGTAATGGTTGTGGAAAACAAATATGTTTTCTATATTTTACTTATAAGGTACAGGGTAAGGCATATAAATAAGATCCGCAAAATAGAAATCTATACTAAATAATGTCAGTAATGAAAAGATGTTGATTTTAGAAGAATTTAGAAAAAAAATCATCAAATTTGGATTACGTATGACGGAGAAAAACTAGATAGAAAATTTGATTGCAGATTAAAAGGTGAAATATGAACCATTCACGTGTTCTTCGTTCCAATAGAACCGAGCACAAAATAATGTATATAGAAAAAGAACTTCTAAATTCCAAGCACAACTTATCTTGGAACTCAGTGGTAACTCACCTTCTTGCTAATCTCCAAGCCCAGGGTTCGAATCCCCGTTGGCCACTTTTTTTGCCAATTAAATTCCTGGCATTGTGTCTATTTAAACCATTTTAGCCCTATTGCAACAATTTTTCAGTGTTGCATTAGACAAAAAACAAAAAATTTACATCTCACTCATATGGTTTCATAAGTATAAGTGAGATATGTAAATGTTGTGAACAATGCTATTATCATTTTGCCTGATGAACAAATGACCAAAATAAGAGTCGTCTAATAAATCTTAATCTTAATGTCCAACAATGCTATTATCATTACCTACTAACGTAGATGGTTCAATATATATGTTAAAGTGCATCTAATATCACAAAAGTTGTTGTAGCTCAATGGTAAGTCAAATTGTTATGATGTTGTTGGTCCAATAGTTCAAACCCACTATGAAGCGTATTTTTTTGCATTTTTTGTAGAAAAAGGAGGGAAGGCATAAGGGGAGCCGGACCATGTGGTCCACGTGGGAAGGCTACATGGGGAATGAGACGACATGGTCCATGGGATCCACTGTTGGGACCACAGCGCCACCGTGGTCGAGGTAGGACTGGACCGAGCGCCATGTCGTCTGGGTGGGATCGCACGTGGGACCACGACGCCATGTCACCGAGGGGGCACCCGTTGGTATTACCGCATCACCACGTCCTCAAGGTGGGACCCGCATCGGACATCCTCATGGTGGGACCGAGTGACATGGCAATCGCAGCCGGTGACAATTTAAAATTATTTTGGTTTCCTCGCATTGTGTCTATTGCAATCATTTTAGACCCATTGCAACGTTTTTTCGGTGTTGCATTAGACACAAAACAAAAATAATTTGAACCATCTAGGGTTGAAAAAATTGAATTTTCTTTGTAAACTTTTGAAATTCAAATATCTTTGTAAATTTTTGAAATTCAAAATTTGAATTGCTCAAAATCTGTCAAATGCAAAAATGATCAGAAAGTGTACTTAAACAAACTTGGTATTCATGACTTTTTAATTTGAAACCATCTACGATTTTCAAAACTAGTTTATCTTTGTAAATTTTTGAAATTCAAAATTTGAATTGCTCAAAATCAGTCAAATGCAAAAATGATCAGAATACAAAGTGTAGATGTTGATGAGTTCTATAACTTTTATGTTTATGACTTTTCCATCTTAAATCATTTACTGCTTCAAATGTTGTTAAAGTACATTACCTGTTAAAGTGCAACAAATATTGCTAAAGGTGTTGTAGCTCAATGGTAAGGTAAATTGGTACAATGTTGTTGGTCCATAGTTCAAACCCATTACGAAGTGTGTTTTTTTGCATTTTTTGCAGGATAATTGATAACTCACTAATACCATATCCAATGATTGTGAAATTTTTATCACAAACCCTACACGCCAAAAGTAAGCCAAATACAAATTTCATAATTTTTGGAGCATAGAAACTAATATAATTAATTATAATAAACTCTAGTTTAACAATTGGAGCAAATATTTTAGACTCTTAGTAGTGTTAAAACGTTACAAGTCATACACAACATAGGTCAAGTGCTCTAGTGGTAAAACTTTTTTGGTGTTGCATTAGACAAAAAACAACAATAATTTTAGAAAACTTTACTTTGTTTTTGAAATAACTAACTAATAGAACCCATTAAAGTAACTATTCTATTTTAATATCTATAAGGTTACTATAAGCTGACCACATAAAAACATGAAAAATGCTTGAACTATGCTAGCTAACACAAACATTGTAATGGTGTATTGGTAAGTCATATACTAGTGTAGTATTGAGGTCCTTGGTTCAATTCCATAGAATGGTGTTTTTTATTTTTTTTCTATTCTGTCACTAATGACAAATTGTTTTCCTACCAATTCAAACTTCTTTCTTAAAATTAATAGTTAGAATAAAATCTAAATTCAAAATTAGCCAAGTTTTATTTTTTACTATAAATTTTATTTTTTTCATAGTATATCATACACACTACAAGGCCCAATCCAAATCAGCCTCGGCTCCTAGTTCTTGTTGCAACACTCAACGTATATATCGCAACAAAAATTAGGCGTTGCACTTGAACACAATTTTTGCTTCGAAGCCAAAGATCTTGTTGCAATAAAATTTAGCATTTACAACAATATCAAAGTATATTGCAACTGTCAATGAAGGTTGCAATTGAACCTCACCTAATGCAACGAGAACTCTTGGAGGCGAAGCAAAAGTGAGGTTCAATCGCAACCTTTGTTGACAGTTGCAATATACTTTGATATTGTTGTAAATGCTAAATTTTATTGCAACAAGATCTTTGGCTTCGAAGCAAAAATTGTGTTCAAGTGCAAATGTGGTTGCAGTACTACCACACAATTGCAACCACAATCAATTCTACTGCAACCATTTTACACCATTGCAATATCATCCACCAAATGCAACAAAGCTTTGCAACACCTTCAAAACGTTGTATTAAAAACACGTATCACTACGATTTTTAAGAATGGTTGCAATACAACCATCTATACCAACCAAATTTTCGGCGTTGCAATACAGAGGCGTTGAATTTGATACAAAACCTTGTAGTGGCAGAAGGTTGTAGCATTGTCAAGTTGTGAAGCTGAGTATATTGCGGCTGCAACTGCTGCCTGCCAGGGTGTTTGGTTAGCACGGCTGCTGTCTGAAATTCTTGATTCAGAGGTGAGCAGGCCAGTGCTCAAGGTGGACAATAAGTCTGCAATCTCACTTGTTCAGAACCCTATGCATCATGACTGAAGTAAACATATTGATACAAGGTTTCATCTAGTTCGGGAGTATGCACAGAATGGGCAGATCAAGGTGAGTTTCATACGAACTGATGAGCAATTGGGTGATGTTCTGACAAAACCCTTGAGCAAGATTAAGTTCATGGAGCTCTGTACCAAGATCGTCCTGAAGTTTCAGTAAGTTGTGGTGGCACTAGACTTAGGAGGAGATTTGTTGAATAATTCTAGTGCTGATCGGTTAGGCAGTTAGAGTCTTCCTTTTCTTTCTGAACTTGTAAGCGCATGACTGCTAGATAGTGAAGTTGTGCGCAAGGTGGAGCTCTGACCCGCGCTGTGTTCGCGGAGGAGCGCGTCGTGCGGCATGTTCCAGGCGTTTGGGATGGCACTCGCTGATGACGGGCATGCCACGCATGTAGGAGGCCACGACCTCCAGATTAGCTGTAATCGTTTCTGTTATAAGCAATCAAAGAGTCCAGAAAACGCTGCCAGGCTTGCAGCACCAAAACAAGACCGAGTTCATCGTGTGTTCGCGTGAGTTTGTGTTGCAGTTGCAGGGAGCTCGCCGGTGACGTGGAAGACCGTCGCTACTCCGGCGATCTCTGACATTGATAACCAGCATTCTGTATGCTGACCTCACACTGAAGCTACCTTTCTTTTCCAAATTCCATGCTCAGAAGTCCTCTTGTCGTCGAGTACTAAGAGGAATCTACCTCTATATCAGTTGGCGTGAAGAACTCCTGTAATTTTTGTTCATCATCCCACGTAGCTGGTCTCATCGATAATCTCACAAATAAGTTGCGGGGCGTTCTCCTGGTTGTATCGAATAGGACGTAGGGACCCCTCCTTCGGCAGCCAATTTGTTCCCGTGGTGTTAGTAGTTTCTTCCGATCCAATATGTCGTATCAGGCCCTGTTTTAGCACATCTCTCCCATCAATTATAGAGCGCCATATACAGGATGGCAAGCTTCCCAAGTTTGCATGTAAGAACTCCTCCTCTGGGTTGCGGGGCGTTCTCCTGGTTGCATCGAATAGGACGTAGGGACCCCTCTTTCGGCAACCAATTTGTTCCCCAGATCTTAGTAGTTTCTAGGGCCAATTTGCTGTGGTCTCATCGATAATCTCACAAACAAGTTGCGGGGCATTCTCCTGGTTGCATCGAATAGGACATAGGGACCCCTCTTTCGGTAGCCAATTTGTTCCCGAGATGTTAGTAGTTTCTCCCGATCCAATACGTCGTATCAGGCCCTGTTTTAGCACATCTCTCCCATCAATTATAGATTTATAAAGCGCCAGATACGGGATGGCGAGCTTCCCAAGTTTGCATGTAAGAACTCCTCCTCTGGGTAATACACTGCTTTCAACACTCGAGCACTCAATGACGTGCCATCTTGTAAAATTCGCCAGGCTTGCTTTGCCAACAATGATAGGTTGAAAAGCTCAAAGTCTCTGAAGCCAAGTCCACCCAAGAACTTTTGTTTAATTATGTCATCCCAGGCAACCCAGCATGTCTCCTTTACCCTGCATTGCTACCCCACCAGACATTTCGAAGTAGACCATTGATATGCTCACATAGCCCTCTCGGTAGCTTAAAACAAGACATGGAAAAAGTAGGGATAGCTTGAGCAACCGACAGAACCTCCTTACCTCCCGAGGATAAGCATTGCTCCATACTCTGTTCCGCACTCTGTCTTTCAGATATTTGAATGCTCTTTCGTTGAGTTCCCCACATCAGATGGCATGCCCAAATACTTTTCACTTAGGGCCCTCCTTCTGAATGTTCAACACTTCCTTGATCTCGTCTCTTACACTTTGAGAGCATCCCTTTGCAAAGTGAATAGATGACTTATCTCGATTTATTTGCTGACCCGAAGCTAAACAGTATACATGTAAAGCATCGTTGATCGCATGTGCACTTTCTCTATTAGCATAAAAAACAGCGGGCTGTCGTCTGCAAAGAGTAGATGACTCACTATCGGGGCCGACGGAGCAACCTTGATTCCGTTGAGTCATTGAATACTGAAGACTGATTTCTTGTTTGGAGGAAGACTGAGGGGGTGTTTAGATAACCTCTAGTTCCATAACTAAAATTAGTTAGCTAAAAATTTTTAGTCACCTCCCTGTTTGGATACCAGACTAAAATTAGTCTTGAGGCTAAAATTTGCTAGTAGGGGGTGGGGAAGCTAAAATTTGCTAGCCTCAAGACTAATTTTAGCCTTTTTTTAGCCTCACATGTTTGCTAGCCTCAAGACTAATTTTAGCCCTTTTTTAGCCTCACATATTTGGAAGTTTAGCTCTTGCAAGAGACTAAAATTAGCCATTTTAGTCAGCCTGATCAAACATGCCCTGATTTCTTGTTTTGAGGAGGCACGAAATTGGAGGTGGAAACAAAGGGGCGCTTCTATATAACAAACGGAAGCTAGATAAGCAAGTTAGCTTTAAAGTCCGTTAAGCCCAATAACATCTGTATCTTTCTCATATATCTATTCTAGCTGATTCTATCTAGATATTGATGTGAGAAACTTTCTCGCGCACTACAATTTATGCGCTTCGTGACTTTCTCTGATTTTTTTATTTTTCCAAATGAATATAGTCAATATTTTGAAATACTAGATTCAATGTTTGTCTAAACTTTGTTCAACAATCCTAATAAACCACTTCAACAATTTTAACATTGTTGTATATAGTTGTTACCTAAGAGATACAAAGACGGCTAAACCAGTAAATCAACATTTTGAAATACTAGATTCAATAATTTTTCCAATTTAGTTGAACAACTATAAAAAACAAGTTCAACATTTTAGGTAAAAAAGTTGAAACAGTATATCCTACTTGTTGGACATGCATACTGAAATGTTGAGTCAATACACTCTAAATGTTGATTTTTTTAAAAAATAAAAAGAACAAATATGATATATGCATATGAGATCTTATTTTGTTCCATTAATTCAATAGACCACCATGGTTCAAATGGTTTCAAAAACAAATAAACGGTTTAGGAGATAAATACGTTTGAATTTTTAAATTTACTCACGTTCTCCCCGCACACCCTATGATACACTGCCTGGTATTAGTTCATTGTACCACGTCCGCCTCCGCTTGCATGTATCTGAGCCGTTGTAAAGGCTCAGCATGAATCTTGTACATCGGAAGCTAGCCCATCGAAAAAGTTTCCAGAAGGTGTATAGGATCCGCGGAAACAAAGACCATGGTGGTGTTCTAAACCAGCCCGGCCCACCAAGTCCAACCAACAAGAGTCCAGTCCGGGATCACAAAACTCAATCTACGCCACAAGAACAGCAACAGTGGTGCCACCTAATTAATCCGCAACCGACACTCTCTCTCCTCGTCACCAAACCGCCGCAGCGTATATCCATCCCATCCCATCCCACCCACACGACACCGCCTTCGTCCAAAATCCCCTCCTCCACCCGAGTCCACCTCCTCATCCCGTGTCATATACACATCCGGCCGGCGCCATCAGACTCCGCGCGAGTCCGACCGCCGAACCCTAGCCCGCCGCCTGCCCGCCCGCCCGCTCACCGCGCCTCGCGGGATCGCACGCCACCGCCGCGTGTTGCCCCCCGCTTGCGCCGACTCTCCATCCGCCCGCCGCACGGATCCGGTAGGCCCCTCTCCTCCCTCCCCATCTCCCCTGCTCGAATCGGCGAGTACTCGACGGCGCTTGGCCGCTGGAGGCTTTCCGGCCTAGGATCGCTTGGCTGCTCTCGGTTGTTATTGCCCACCTCGTATATTTTCGTCTAGGGATGTGGAGGCGCGGTTGTGCCGGATGGTTTGTTTGTGGGATTGGTGCGTTGCAGAGGGTTGGCGTTGGTGATATCGATTTTGGCCAATTAGTGAAATCTGTGTGCCTATGTGTGCCTAGGTGTTGTTGGTATGGCGATTGATCCCAGGTAATTAGCTCCGGATTGTGGAAGTTCGTAGGGTAGGCTCCTGTTTCTGTTAGATCCTGTGTGTCGATTTAGCTTAGGTTGCTTATTCAATCGTAAGTTGCATGGGCTTATAATGAATACATATAAGTTGTTTGTTTGTCTGCAACTCCGCATCACTTAGTTCACCAGTTTTGGGGACCATATTTTGCTGTGCAAACTTGTTGGTGTCACCGTTGTTGCGTATGCGAGGGGGGGGGGGGTATTTAGGCTTAAACAGCTATTGTGCAAGCAACAATTAACTACAAACTAGAAGTTGGCTCCTGGTAAGAGGGTATTTTTGTGTTATAATTAGGTAGAGTATCCTCCCAATAGATTTCCCTTCAGACACAAAATGGATCTTTGGTGTTTGTTTACCTCAGTTTCGTTTCTCATGCGGACCATATCAATTGCTGGTTGTCATGTATGGCCGTATGGGAGTAGTGCCACTCAGGTTATGGTTGTGTTTCTAAATTAGTGTAAGCTGGTTTTGCTCATACAAAAATATCTATTCCTGTGTTGTTTCATCTTTTAATTTGGAAGGAAACATCTTCTTTGGATGACTTACTTTCCTTTGTTTGACTCGTCGTTGGAAGCTTAACTTTGCTGGTGTTTGGTCATGTCGTATGTTGTGTCAGACTGTCAGATTGTTATAGTTTCTGTTACAAATCGTAAGAGTTCTCTTTTTAGTTATATTGTTTGTTCATATACAGATGGAGTCGCTGCCCCTCACAGCTGAAGCTATTGCTTTTACCGAGAAAAAGATGGACATGACTTTGGGTATACTAATTGGTCATTTTTATTCTTGTTTAATATTGTTAATTCATACTTCAGGAGTTCAGGGTTGATTCAGCTCAGGTATTTTCGTTGTTTATGCAGAGGATATAATCAAGATGTCAAAGAAAAAGAACCCTGGAGGCAAGAAACCCCCTAGACAGCCGGTAAACGTATTTACCTTGTTGGAGTACTCTGTTGCATTTGTGATCCCTGTGGAAGCCTGTTAATTACCCTCCATTTTTACACAGATAAAAAAACGACCATTCCAGGATGGCAACTCTAATCAAGGGAATGCCAAGGTTCAACGGTTTATGGAATCTAGATCAGCCATTAGACAGGTATGTTGCAGTGCCACATTGATTGTGTTTGGCAGCTTGTTTCACATTGCATTTTCTAATGTTCTCTTGTGGGTGTTTAGGGTGTTCTTGCACAAAGGAGGTCAAATCTTGGTGGAAATCAGTTCCCTGTTACAAAGCAGGCTGCGAAGAAGGCTGCTGCTATGCCAATGCGCAACAAGGCTGTCAGATGGAACAAGCCAAGGTATCAACCAATCACTATGTTATTTTCTTATTCCTTTTATACATATGTTTTCATCTCAATATATTGTTATGGACAGGTAAACAATGGTTCTCTTATTGCTTATGAGAAGGTTTACTGCATAAGGGCTCGTTATATTTGTTGACTTGTGCACATTGGGTTATATTGGCCGAGAATGATTATGACGCTGATGTTTGCATGGAACTGCCTTAACTTGCCTGCTATTGGTATTCCATTGCTATATACACACACGCAAGTTTAAAGAACAATCAACTTCAAAATATTGTGGCACAAGGCCTGTCTGCTTGGTTGAACTGCTACAAATATGTGGTGAATAGAGGTTGAAGTAATTTGGGCAGATCATAGTTCATTGCATGGTTACTTTAAGAGTGTTAAAGATTCGCTAAAAGTTATGGCAGTTGCCTTTATTCTGGTTGAGCTGGTCAAATTTGGGAACCTGCTGGAGCCCCCTGGACATGTATCTGCTGCTTCCAGACATTTGACACAGATGAAAATACATGCTATAGCTGCTGGGCACTTTTTGGAGACTCATTAACTGTTTGTGAGGGTACATTAGCTTTGTCTGTCGACTTTGGTAGAAACGACATGTGATAACATCTAGCATCTTATGTCATTGGTCATCCAGATGCTGTGATGGTATATGCCTGAGTGGAACTGGTTTTGACCTGCTCCTTGGCACAGTTGCTCAGTGTTTATTTGTTTGCACGAATGCAGTGTGGACCTAGGATATAGCTGCTCGCAAGCCTTGTCGTATGCATCTGGGAGTAAATTCTGCTGCTGCTTCCTATCCAAGTTGGTCATATCCATAGCAGCATGCCAACTTTGAGCCCTCTCTCATCAAGTGCTATATGATTCCCAGTGTTCACTGGTTCCCACAAAGATATTTTCAATATATGCCTGCATTTCAACTGGATATGAGTAAATCATGGTGTCTCATGATTTGTCTTGTTAAAGAGTTCTCCCAGTATGCTGATCTGTATGGATGCTATCTTTTCAAGGTCAACTGATGGAATCTATTTTCATGATTCCATATGTGGCCTTGTTGGTTCTAGATGGTTAATTACATGACTTGAGTTTATCAGTCCACCAATCAATCAATAAATTGTGACAACTTGGGACATTGTTGAACCTCGTGTTCAAATTTGGGTGGAAGTAAACAGTTTAGAATGTTGAGGGGCCTTGTAAACCAAGAGGATGCACATATTTGCAATGATCACTTTCTTGTTTATGTTTGATTTTATTGCAAAGTATGGTATGTACACCCTGACTTGCCTTAAAAGTATATCCTTGTTTTGAGGCGTTATGGTGAGTTTACGGCATACATGTTTTGGAGAACGATATGGCTGTTGGTCCTCTGTTGCTTTTGTTCTTGGTACTTGAGCAGTCCTGCTCATGACATGGATGTTTTGGTTTTGATGCAGTGCCAGTACCTTGGTGCAGCGGAGGCCTGTAGGTGATGCTTTTCAGAATGGCAAGGTATGGTCTATGTCAATGTTTTTTTATACTTATGTCAATGTTGACCTTGGTACAGAGCTTGGAAAAGTAAATTGTTACCAAGCGATGCATAATTGTAATTTGGCGATTTCTCTAAGACACCATTTCTGTTGTAATTTATTTCGTTTTGCTTTAGTGATGAACTGATGATATGTTCTTATGTATATTGATAGTAGTTTTCATGCATATATAATGACCATGGTTTTCTTGCATAGATCCATCCTTCGCTGGTAATATTATCCCAATGTCACTTCATAACCCACTAAGGACCTTGGAACTTGCACAACTAGTGCCATCCTTGGATTATGTTTTTATACAATTTGCATGATACATGAAACTGACTTGTTTAATGTTTTGTTGAATTTTCTTGTCCTGTTAGTTTTGTCCTTGCAGCTGATTACTTGATATGCCCTTTATCTATTTGTAGGCCAAGGAGACACAGAACCAGGCAGCGCCGAGGACGATGGATGCACTCTTTGCACAGATGAAGGCACAACGCATGAGGACTGTGCCCCAGCAGCAGGCAAATCCTGCCCCTGGGCGTCAGTTCAACCAGCAACGACGTGTTCAGCAGCAGCAGCAGAGGCGAGGTAGAGGATACGGTAGCCGTAATGCTGGCAACCAATGAATTGAACTAGGCTTTGTCAGCCGCATCGAAGCACTTGCCTTCACTCTTCTCTTTGGAAGAAGGACGACACCCTGAAAATCTGACTTGCTGCGTGTTTGTTTCTCATACTATTAGTTATTGGAAGCTCGTGAAAGCATATGAGCTTTTCCGTAAGATGGAGAGCCTTGGTGTTCGGCGCAATGCTATTACCTGGAATATAATGATCTCTGGATACATACGAAATGGAGATGATACAGAATATGAAGTTTGTATGCAGTTTTCTAGTTGCCTGCTTCCGTTTCATCATGTATAATGACCAATGAAATGAATGGAAATTATTTTTGTGCTAGATTATGATGTTCAATTTTGTTAGTTCAACTGATTAGGTACTCTCCGTCTTAAATATATGATGTTTAGAATGCTAATTGGTTTGTTGCAAACATTATATATATATATTCAAGAACCGATTGACTTCTTTTGTGTAAGTGTAACAGTAAAAAAAATGGAAAATGGCATCATCTGCAAAAATTGGAAAATGCCGTCACTATGAGATTATTTGCTAGCTCGGCCTGAGGAAGATAAGTTTTTTGCCTGCCGTGAGGGAAGAATCCTAAAAGCTTTTTGCTTGCCGTGAGAGAGCAATTCTGCTCGTCGTCTGGCTCTGACAAGGTTTGGCTTACCCGTGACATAAATAAAAAAATGAATGGAGTATCATTAAACAATGAACTATAGAAACAGAATAATTTGTCTATTTTGAATCGATTGACTCGCCATTTTAGTTGGAGTGTGAGTTGTAGTTGTTTCAATTTGGTGAGTCTGGTGGTTCATTTGATTCTTTAGTTGTGTGGCTATTTTTGACTTGTTTGGAATATCTCTTAATATAATTTTTTATCTTATTTGGAATAAATGGAGTCTATCATTAAACAATGAACTATAGAAATAGAATAATTTGTCCATTTTGAATCAATTGACTCGCCATTTTAGTTGGAGTGTGAGTTGGAGTTGTTTCAATTTGGTGAGTCTGGTGGTTCATTTGGTGACTTCAGTATCTTGATTCTTTAGTTGTGTGGCTATTTTTGACTTGTTTCATTGTTTGGAATATCTCTTAATATAATTTTTTATCTTATTTGGAATATCTAAACAGATAGCAATCATCCGCTCAATGAATATGCATCGTCGTATTTGTGGGCGATGTCATCCACGGTGATGACACAAAACAGGGCATCTGGCTCTCTAAAAATTGTTCATCCAAACAAGCTGCCCTGTTCCCAGTCACATCACTAAACTTTTAAGAATTCTCTCCAAACTTCACTATTCACCTATCACATCAAATCTCTCTCCTCATGCATGGAGCATTAAATGTAGGTAAATAAAAAAAACTAAGTACAGGTTTTGATGTACACGACGAGACGAATCTTTTGAGCCTAGTTAGGTCATGGTAGGACAATGATTACCACAAACAAACGAAAAATAGGCAGACGTTCAGATCTGAACAAAATGCCCAGCATTTTGGGTGTTGCCGGTCTGGTGAGTGGGAGGAGGCTCGGATGCTGCTTGACGATATGAGGCGCAAAGGTACAGAGCCTGGGGTTGTCACATGGAATACGTTGATTTCGAGCTATGCGAGGTCTGGGGATCTTGATGTGGCCATGGAGCTCCTGGAGCAGATGGAGGAGTCTGGAGTTGCTCCAGACGTTGTCACCTGGACTAGCCTTGTGTCTGGTTTTGTCCACAGTGATAGGGGGGATGAGGCACTTCAGTGTTTCATCCGTATGCGTCTTGCTGGAGTCGAACCAAATGGTATGACAATTGCAAGCGCCATCTCAGCTTGTGCGAGTTTGAGGTTACTGAGTCAGGGAATGGAGCTCCATTGCCATGCTATTAAGGTTGGGAGTGTGAACAATGTGCTCTCGGGGAATTCCTTGGTCGACATGTATGCAAAATGTGGAGAAATTGTTGCAGCTCAAAGAATGTTTAATGAGATACCCGAGAAGGATATCTTCTCCTGGAATTCAATGGTTTCAGGGTATGCACAAGCAGGTTATTGTGGCAAAGCATATGAGCTTTTCCGTAAGATGGAGAGCCTTGGTGTTCGGCGCAATGCTATTACCTGGAATATAATGATCTCAGGATACATACGAAATGGAGATGATGAGAGAGCCTTTGAACTATTCCAGATGATGGAAAGCTGTGGAGTAAAGAGGGATACAGCTTCTTGGAATATACTCATTGCGGGTTCAGTTCATAATGGACATTTTGATAGAGCCCTAAGAATATTCCGGCAGATGCAAGCTCTTCTTGTGAGACCAGATTACATTACAATCCTAAGTATCATTCCAGCATTTGCAAATTTAGTTGCTGCTTGGAAAGTACGGGAGATCCATGCCTGCATTTTTCACCACAATTTAGAAATGGATGGAAAAATTGCAAATGCACTCATCAGTGCCTATTCAAAATCTGGTGATCTTGCTGGTGCTTGTGCTGTTTTTGATAGCCACTCGTCAAGGAATGTTATTTCTTGGAATTGTATCATTCTCGCATACTTGCTGCATGGTTCTCCAAGTGAAGCATTGGATCTTTTCTGTCAAATGAAGCAAGAAGGTGTGCCGCCAGATCATACAACCTTGACTGCTGTAATCAAGGCCTATGGCCTTAATGGAAAGGTATCTGAAGCGAAAGAAATATTTTATAACATGACCCATGATTACAGCATTATTCCAGATTTAGATCATTATGCAGCTATGGTTGGTGTTCTTGGCCGCTCAGGGAGATTACAAGAAGCATATGAGCTTATTGATGAGATGCCACTCATGCCCAGTTTAGCAATCTGGGAGGCATTGCTTACTGCTGCAATAATTCATGGAAATGTAACTCTGGCAAACTTAGCAGCAGAAGAGCTGTCGTCGATTGAGCCCAGTGACCCTAGAATTCAAAGACTGGTTTGTAATCTGCAGGATCTAGCTGGAAAATCTGTTGATGTGCCACACATAATGGTATCCAACAAAGTAAGAGAGTTGGAAGAGGTCGATAACTGTTCAGTTGAAATTAAGAACAAGGTCTATTTATTCACAACTGGTGATAGTTTTGTGTTAGAGCAAACAGTAGCTGAACTGAAGTTGATTATGATTCAAATTGGAATCTCCATGGTGAATATTGGTAATGGGACTCCAGATGTTGACGAAAAGAACGAAGAATTATCTAGAATACACCTAAACGTGGGTAAATAAAAAAACTAGTTGCATGATGTACACGACGAGACGAATCTTTTGAGTCTAGTTAGGTCATGGTAGGACAATATTTACCACAAACAAACGAAATATGCTACAGTGAGCTACAGTGTCCGATGTGACTTTTTCATCTCACTTTTCACCATTTTTCCAGGAACTAAACACCCCCTTAGAATAAAACACTTGGGAATGTGATGTTATTAAATATGTATGTATTGACTTACATGTGATTGGACCTCGGATGCCAGCGTTGATGTGTGTGTCGGGTGTGTGAGTCAAAATTCAAAAAAAAAGAACTAATTGAATTTTACTTTGTAAATTATAATAGAACATTTAAAGAGCAAGTACGTTGATGTTGTTTAATAGATGGTCTATGTAATCTTTAAACAACTTATTAATAGATAATTTGTATAATATATTCTTTTTTATTGTCTTGTAATGATAATATTAATAGTGGTAGTGGGTGTGTGTTGTTGTTAAGACTGGGGTCTTCTAATTTTTTTCAACTTTTTCTTCCTTCTTAATGAAATGACGCCGAACTCTCCTGCGTTGTATGAGAAAAAAAAATATTATATCGTTAATTTTTGCATGAAAACAAAGGATACTTTTGAGATACATGGTAACATCTCGTACAATGGTTGATTAGTGGTCTCGTACGGCTAAAGTTTAGCTCATGAGGTGGTTGTTTTACATTTCATGAAATAACTACTCCTATCATCTCACTCTTTCTCCTCAAAAATCCTACGTGACATTATATAACACGGCATATGAGACCGCTGATATCTCTTTCTCCTCAAAAATCCTACGTGACATTATATAACACGGCATATGAGACCGCTGATATATAGCAATGTAACTGTCAGTGATCAGTCCACAAACACAAATACTTTTAGATTTTAGTTTGAGTATAAAAAACAAAAAAAATAGGCTGACAACCTAAAAAATGCTATAGCCATTTATGTATAAAATATTTTATTTATATATATATGGTAATACACGTATTATTCATCAAGTTAAAATGATTATTATACTTAAAATAATTCCAAAATACTTATATTTAGAAACCGAGCAAATATGTTTTACAGCACTATTTTTATGTGCGCATTTATCTTTCCACGCATCTGCCTCACTTTCTTGGAACTCTGTAGTCTGCTGGAAAAATCACAAAAACAGAAGACGACAAAGGAAAACAAGAGGATAACATGCAAAAACCCAACCCTCCCAAGAACCTCTTCCCTGTCCTCTCCTTCCCCTCCCATGGAGCTCCTCCCGGCTCCCTTCCCCTCCCTCCTCCCCAGAACCCACCAATGCCCGAGTACTGGGAAATCTTGGCTATGGGGAAGAGGCACTGGCAGGTTTAACAAGTTCATGTCCCTAGCTTTGTTTAACAGAGATTGGAGCAAATCAGCTGCCAATTATAGGGGCATGTGGACATCTTGCATGTGGAGAGAAATAGGGGGTGGGACTTTTAGTGGGTACCAATTATATAGTTGTTATAGATAAATAGATATAGATTACTCCTCCTAATGATCTGACCTGTGAGGCTTTTTTCATCAAATGTGCTATTAAATATGCTCGCGCTTGTAATTGCCACCTCCTCCATAAAAGTAAATGTAATTGCTATTTTAGTTTCAAACAATAAATATAAATATTAGAGGTCGATTCGCGGGCATAGTCGCGGAGCTACAGCCACAAGAAACACCAACAAACGATTTGGGGAGCTAGAGCGGCCAGTAGATGAGCAGCTTGGAGTGGGAGCTGGTATGGAGCGCTCCAACAAGGTCCTCGTAGTACCATGAATCAAATATGGGGCGAGCCTTCTACTCAGCTTTCGGCTGTAGGTATTTGACTTGCGTCGTCCTCACAATCTAAAGGATGTGGCCAGAATCTCTAAAAACTTTTGAATATGTATTTTGGTATGGAACAAATTCAGCATTTTAGAGATTCTGGCCACATCCTTTAGATTGTGAGGACGACGCAAGTCAAATACCTACAGCCGAAAGCTGAGTAGAAGGCTCGCCCCATATTTGATTCATGGTACTACGAGGACCTTGTTGGAGCGCTCCATACCAGCTCCCACTCCAAGCTGCTCATCTACTGGCCGCTCTAGCTCCCCAAATCGTTTGTTGGTGTTTCTTGTGGCTGTAGCTCCGCGACTATGCCCGCGAATCGACCTCTAATATTTATATTTATTGTTTGAAACTAAAATAGCAATTACATTTACTTTTATATGCAGCTATGGTTGGTCTTCTTGGCCGCTCAGGGAGATTACAAGAAGCATATGAGCTTATTGATGAGATGCCACTCATGCCCAGTTTAGCAGTCTGGGAGGCATTGCTTACTGCTGCAATAATTCATGGAAATGTAACTCTGGCAAACTTAGCAGCAGAAGAGCTGTCGTCGATTGAGCCCAGTGACCCTAGAATTCAAAGACTGGTTTGTAATCTGCAGGATCTAGCTGGAAAATCTGTTGATGTGCCACACATAATGGTATCCAACAAAGTAAGAGAGTTGGAAGAGGTCGATAACTGTTCAGTTGAAATTAAGAACAAAGTCTATTTATTCACAACTGGTGATAGTTTTGTGTTAGAGCAAACAGTAGCTGAACTGAAGTTGATTATGATTCAAATTGGAATCTCCATGGTGAATATTGGTAATGGGACTCCAGATGTTGACGAAAAGAACGAAGAATTATCTAGAATACATTGTGAAATGCTAGCAATTGCTTTTGCAATTTCAAATTCCCCTCCTTTCAGAAGCATACGGATAATAAAAACTGTTAGGATGTGTAGACATTGCCACACCTTTGCAAAGCTAGTTTCAGAAAAATACGAGCAACAAATACTGATCAAGGATTCAAATTGTTTGCATAAGTTTAAGGGTGGAAAGTGCTCCTGTGGAGATTATTGGTGAATACAACTGATTTAAGTGTTCTGAACAAAAGTTGTCAATTGACCAATGACCATGCCTAAACAGTACTATGGTACAGGAAATATATACAGTTGATGTTCTGAATTGATGGTGTTCCAAGGATATCTTGAAGATTTCAACATTGGTACAAAACAAGGTGTTATTTGTAAACCTTCATTTTTTTTCCTTATATGAATCCTTCAGATTCTTGTGCTGAATACAACTCCTCATTTTTGTAGCATTGACACTCCGGGTTATCTTGTCCAAGAGTCATGTCTCTAGGCTCAGCATATCTGTCCAAGGAAAAAAAACGTAGTACCGTGTGGTATCAGAAAAGGAAAGCCATTCTGATTATATTACCAGCTTCAGCGAGGTTGACGTGTAAGGATTGAGAGAATAGATCATGGCATACAAGTACTCAGCACCATTATGCTGGTAAGGGAACAGTTTGGTACAAAATTATGATGTGCTATTTTCTACTGTCATCAGCATGCCCCAAACTTTTTATTACCATTTGACCATTTGTTGTACTTTTGTGCCTCTGGTAGAAGAAATTCATTGACTGTCTCTGATTAAATATTTTTTCAAGTATATGAAGCATGTTAGCATAAAACCGAAGTCATCGTAAATAGCTGGAGTTAATTATTACAGAATGTATGGTAAGGAGCTTGAATGCTTGCCAATTATTGGAAAGATAATCTCATGAGCTCCTCTTGAAAATTGCACCAAGATTATTTCGTGTGCTAGGATGGTATTTGAAAGAGTGTCCATAGGACTATCCAGAAGCAATTGCTATCAAACATTCTGCATTTTAGAGTCCTAAGTGGCAGCAGGTCCTTTTTAGGTTTTAACTTTTACTGTTTCTAAGTTTGGCACATTTTCCTGATATCAATCTCATCCCATCTGATCTTCCCCACTTTGATGGAATATATATACCGATATTTTCTTGCAGGTTCAGAAGCATGGATGTAAGTGTCAAAGCATTGAAGAATTATCCTTCAATGGTCTTCATTTTACACTGCTGTAGCAAAATAGGAAACCTGACTTAGATTTGTGTAGTATGACAAACCTTAGTGATAGCATTGCTTAAAGGATTTTAGCTACATTCAGTCGGTTCATCTAATATAGAACAGCAATCAACCATCCATTTTGCTGAAACAATCTGATAGGAATTTTGGATATTTTATTTGCTCCTTCACAAAGTGAGTTATAGTGGGCCACCAGCCCCCACTAAACTGACCTAAGTTTGAACTGAGGAATGTGCTCACATTTATAGTAATAACTGGAGGCTCGAGCCTACTAGATTGGAAAAACTGTGCTTATGACAAGCAGTGATGAAATTCTTCAGGCCAGGTAATGCTCTTGCACTATCTGTTGCTTATTTAATTATCGATGCAGCTGATAAATAGTCGCTAGCTTCTCGCTCTTATTGCATTGATTTCATTCTTTATATTTTCGACGCACCATTTGTTATTGAGTTGTATAGCCCTTATGTTGCATGAATGGTCAGAGAGTCCACTTATCCTCTTCCTTGGAATTCCTCTTTTTCTGCACTTTGTTCGTGTTGTATGGGTTGATGAAAGAGAAGGGAATAAGATTCTCTACCACTTCTACGTGTAGTATGGTACCCTAGCCCTCCAAAGCACCTTCAGATTTGTGAAAAACGGACCATTGAAGCAAACTAGAATATGGAGAACTGGTGTTTGAATTTTGAATTTTTGCATGAGCCTCCAGGAACATTTGATGATCCATGTGTACGTGTACCTAGGTGCACAGGTGATACTATTCTTCTCCTGTCATGTAAGAATTCCAGATTTTCCCCCAAAAAGGTCAATTCATGGAATAAGAAGAGAAGAATCTTTTTTCCCCGAATATGTCTTTCTAAAAACTTTTGAATATGTATTTTGGTATGGAACAAATTCAGCATTTTAGAGATTCTGGCCACATCCTTTAGATTGTGAGGACGACGCAAGTCAAATACCTACAGCCGAAAGCTGAGTAGAAGGCTCGCCCCATATTTGATTCATGGTACTACGAGGACCTTGTTGGAGCGCTCCATACCAGCTCCCACTCCAAGCTGCTCATCTACTGGCCGCTCTAGCTCCCCAAATCGTTTGTTGGTGTTTCTTGTGGCTGTAGCTCCGCGACTATGCCCGCGAATCGACCTCTAATATTTATATTTATTGTTTGAAACTAAAATAGCAATTACATTTACTTTTATGGAGGAGGTGGCAATTACAAGCGCGAGCATATTTAATAGCACATTTGATGAAAAAAGCCTCACAGGTCAGATCATTAGGAGGAGTAATCTATATCTATTTATCTATAACAACTATATAATTGGTACCCACTAAAAGTCCCACCCCCTATTTCTCTCCACATGCAAGATGTCCACATGCCCCTATAATTGGCAGCTGATTTGCTCCAATCTCTGTTAAACAAAGCTAGGGACATGAACTTGTTAAACCTGCCAGTGCCTCTTCCCCATAGCCAAGATTTCCCAGTACTCCAATATGCAGATAACACATTAATCATTATGGAAGGTTGTCCAAGGCAGCTGATTTTCTTAAAATCCATGCTCCAAGCTTTTGCCAGTGCAACTAGCCTGAAGGTGAACTATTCCAAATCAATGATGGTACCATTGAATCTATGAAGAGAGACACACATCTGGCACAGACTTTTGGCTGCACTGAAGGTACATTTCCGTTTACTTATTTGGGGTTACCCCTGGGCACAACAAAACCAAAAATCCAAGAGTTTATGCCATTAATCTCAATATATTGATAGCAATCGCTTCTGGATAGTCCTATGGACACTCTTTCAAATACCATCCTAGCACATGAAATAATCTTGGTGCAATTTACAAGAGGAGCTCATGAGATTATCTTTCCAATAATTGTCAAGCATTCAAGCTCCTTACCATACATTCTGTAATAATTAACTCCAGCTATTTACGATGACTTCGGTTTTATGCTAACATGCTTCATATACTTGAAAAAATATTTAATCAGAGACAGTCAATGAATTTCTTCTACCAAAGGCACAAAAGTACAACAAATGGCCAAATGGTAATAAAAAGTTTGGGGCATGCTGATGACAGTAGAAAATAGCACAGCATAATTTTGTACCAAACTGTTCCCTTACCAGCATAATGGTGCTGAGTACTTGTATGCCATGATCTATTCTCTCAATCCTTACATGTCAACCTCGCTGAAGCTGGTAATATAATCAGAATGGCTTTCCTTTTCTGATACCACACGGTACTAAGTTTTTTTTTCCTTGGACAGATATGCTGAGCCTAGAGACATGACTCTTGGACAAGATAACCCGGAGTGTCAATGCTACAAAAATGAGGAGTTGTATTCAGCACAAGAATCTGAAGGATTCATATAAAGGAAAAAAATGAAGGTTTACAAATAACACCTATTTTTGTACCAATGTTGAAATCTTCAAGATATCCTTGGAACACTATCAATTCAGAACATCAGCTGTATATTATTCCTGTACATAGTACTGTTTAGGCATGGTCATTGGTCAACTGAAAACTTTTGTTCAGAACACTTAAATCAGTTGTATTCACCAATAATCTCCACAGGAGCACTTTCCACCCTTAAACTTATGCAAACAATTTGAATCCTTGATCAGTATTTGTCGTTCGTATTTTTCTGAAACTAGCTTGGCAAAGGTGTGGCAATGTCTACACATCCTAACAGTTTTTATTATCCGTATGCTTCTGAAAGGAGGGGAATTTGAAATTGCAAAAGCAATTGCTAGCATCTCACAGTGTATTCTAGATAATTCTTCGTTCTTTTCGTCAACATCTGGAGTCCCATTACCAATATTCACCATGGAGATTCCAATTTGAATCATAATCAACTTCAGTTCAGCTACTGTTTGCTCTAACACAAAACTATCACCAGTTGTGAATAAATAGACCTTGTTCTTAATTTCAACTGAACAGTTATCGACCTCTTCCAACTCTCTTCCTTTGTTGGATACCATTATGTGTGGCACATCAACAGATTTTCCAGCTAGATCCTGCAGATTATAAACCAGTCTTTGAATTCTAGGGTCATTGGGCTCAATCGACGACAGCTCTTCTGCTGCTAAGTTTGCCAGAGTTACATTTCCATGAATTATTGCAGCAGTAAGCAATGCCTCCCAGACTGCTAAACTGGGCATGAGTGGCATCTCATCAATAAGCTCATATGCTTCTTGTAATCTCCCTGAGCGGCCAAGAAGACCAACCATAGCTGCATAATGATCTAAATCTGGAGTAATGTTGTAATCATGGGTCATGTTATAAAATATTTCTTTCGCTTCAGATACCTTTCCATTAAGGCCATAGGCCTTGATTACAGCAGTCAAGGTTGTATGATCTGGCGGCACACCTTCTTGCTTCATTTGACAGAAAAGATCCAATGCTTCACTTGGAGAACCATGCAGCAAGTATGCGAGAATGATACAATTCCAAGAAATAACATTCCTTGACGAGTGGCTATCAAAAACAGCACAAGCACCAGCAAGATCGCCAGATTTTGAATAGGCACTGATGAGTGCATTTGCAATTTTTCCATCCATTTCTAAATTGTGGTGAAAAATGCAGGCATGGATCTCCCGTACTTTCCAAGCAGCAACTAAATTTGCAAATGCTGGAATGATACTTAGGATTGTAATGTAATCTGGTCTCACAAGAAGAGCTTGCATCTGCCGGAATATTCTTAGGGCTCTATCAAAATGTCCATTATGAACTGAACCCGCAATGAGTATATTCCAAGAAGCTGTATCCCTCTTTACTCCACAGCTTTCCATCATCTGGAATAGTTCAAAGGCTCTCTCGTCATCCCCATTTCGTATGTATCCTGAGATCATTATATTCCAGGTAATAGCATTGCGCCGAACACCAAGGCTCTCCATCTTACGGAAAAGCTCATATGCTTTGCCACAATAACCTGCTTGTGCATACCCTGCAACCATTGAATTCCAGGAGAAGATATCACTAACATTTGTCATACTACACAAATCTAAGTCAGGTTTCCTATTTTGCTACAGCAGTGTAAAATGAAGACCATTTGAAGGATAATTCTTCAATGCTTTGCCACATACATCCATGCTTCTGAACCTGCAAAAAATAGGAAACCTGACTTAGATTTGTGTAGTATGACAAATGTTAGTGATAGCATTGCTTAATGGATTTTAGCTACATTCAATCGGTTCATCTAATATAGAACAGCATTCAAGCATCCATTTTGCTGAAACAATCTGATAGGAATTTTGGATATTTTATTTGCTCCTTCACAAAGTGAGTTATAGTGGGCCACCAGCCCCCACTAAACTGACCTAAGTTTGAACTGAGGACTGTGCTCACATTTATAGTAATAATTTGAAGCTCGAGCCTACAAGATTGGAAAAACTGTGCTTATGACAAGCAGTGATGAAATTCTTCAGGCCAGGTAATGCTCTTGCACTATCTGTTGCTTATTTAATTATCGATGCAGCTGATAAATAGTCGCTAGCTTCTCGCTCTTATTGCATTGATTTCATTCTTTATATTTTCGACGCACCATTTGTTATTGAGTTGTATAGCCCTTATGTTGCATGAATGGTCAGAGAGTCCACTTATCCTCTTCCTTGGAATTCCTCTTTTTCTGCACTTTGTTCGTGTTGTATGGGTTGATGAAAGAGAAGGGAATAAGATTCTCTACCACTTCTACGTGTAGTATGGTACCCTAGCCCTCCAAAGCACCTTCAGATTTGTGAAAAACGGACCATTGAAGCAAACTAGAATATGGAGAACTGGTGTTTGAATTTGGAATTTTTGCATGAGCCTCCAGGAACATTTGATGATTCATGTGTACGTGTACCTAGGTACACAGGTGGGATACCAGTCATGTAAGAATTCCAGATTTTGTTTCCCCAAAAAGGTCAGTTCATGGAATAAGAAGAGAAGAATCTTTTTTTCCCCGAATATGTCTTTCTGAAAACTTTTGAATATGTATTTTGGTATGGAACAAATTCAGCATTTTAGAGATTCTGGAAACATCCTTTACATTGTGAGAACGACGTAAGTCAAATAACTACAGTCGAAAGCTGAGTAGAAGGCTCGCCCCATATTTGATTCATTGTACTACGAGGACCTTGTTGGAGCGCTCCATACCAGCTCCCACTACAAGCTGCTCATCTCCTGGCCGCCCTAGCTCCCCAAATCGTTTGTTGGTGATTCTTGTGGCTGTAGCTCCGCGACTATGCCCGCGAATCGATCTCTAATATTTATATTTATTGTTTGAAACTAAAATGTTAGGTCATAAAAATATGAAGTGAAACAATATAAAGAAAAAATATCAGTTATATTTACTTTTATGGAGGCGAGCATATTTAATAGCACATCGAGCATCAGGTCTCCATTTTGAGAAGAGGGGCAGAGTGAGAGAAGTAGAGTGGCTTGGAGGACGCAAAAAATACTAGGGGAGCTTAATCTAATTATGATTCTCTATTGGAGCTGATTCTCTGAGAGAAGTGATTTTGTGGTTGAAAGTGATTTTCTTTGATTCTTTATTATAAACTCTAAAAATCAGGATGAAGAATCACTTTATAGAATTAGAAGAAACTATTTTTTTCGGTGCCGAGCTCCTTAGTTCATTATAGAGAATCACTTAACAGAATCAATAGAGAATCACAACTTTCTGGAAAACTATTTGACAGAGCTTTTCTGGATTCATCAAAGAATTACCTTTGGGAGCTCTGCTCGAAAGGGAGCCTAACAAAAACAAAATACAGATGGTCACTAATGAGATAACATAGAAGCACCTACAATGGATAACTTTGAGGCCAAGGCTTCAAGCCTCCCTTTTTTTCTTACCAGTGTGGACACCCATGCTAAAGAAAAATGAACCCCACCAATGGTTTTCGGCATCGATATAGGACTCACTAGATAATAGAAAAATCATTCATTCTTAGTTCCTTCGTCTTCTTCTACACGATATGTTTGTGTATGAGTCACTGAGTCAGTAACTCCTCTCTTCATATTGCCTCACCAAAAAAAAAACTCCTCTCTTCATCTTCTTCTACACGATATGTTTGAAAATTTGATCCGGACATCGCTACCTGCATTGTTCAATCTTCCCTTTTCCCAACCAAGCATCGATTTTTTTAATGCTAACAGATAGTTAGTCGAAGATTGTATTGGTTACGAATTCGATGATTGCATAAGAAACGGATGAGGGAGACGAGTTTGACAAAAAAAAAGCCTCACAAGTGGAATAATTAGGAGGGGTAATATTTTAATGACGGGTGGATTCGTCGATTGTTGAAAATTTAAATCTTTAGGATGAAACTACTGCCTCCCAGCTAATAAATTACTATTTGACCATTTATCTTATTGAAGTATATATAAATATTATTATTTTATTTGTTACTTATTTATTATTAGAGATGCTTTAAATATGATTATTTTTTTCTATATTTACACCAAACTTTTGAATACAACGAATCATAAGAGAAAAAGAAAATCAAAGATAGGGAGACGGAGGGAGCAGTTTGGTAAAAAACCGTAGATGGACTCGGCAAGTATTCAAAGCTGGCACGGCTGAACGGAACTTCACCTCACCCCGTCACCCGTATTCGAATTTCGAAAACGAAAAGGCCAAAAGCGACATTACCACCATCATAAATAGCCCCCCGCAGCCTTTTCTGTTGCTATAATCCTCTCCGCTCCGCCCCGCCTCGCCACCGCCTACCCCGCGCGGACCGCCGCCTTCCGCCGCCGACGCAGAGCTCACCACCCGGCTGCGTCGAGGGATTCCGTCTCCCTCCCCTCGGAGGAGACCCTTCCGGCCGTCGATCGATCTCAAGGTGAGGAAAGCCTACCTTGTCCTGCCCGTATGATTTGTTTGTTTGTTTTTCTTATTTGGGCGGAATCTTTTGTTTGCCGAGAGCCCTCGTCGAGCGCGAATTTTTTGTTCTGGTATGGGTGCCCCGATCCGCTCTGCCTGCGCTGGATTTAGGTTTGTTGGGGGGTTTGGGGGCACTGTGCGTGGAAGAAGATTACAGTTGAATTTTCCAATAAAGGAGAAAAGATTAGGGTTCTAGGCGTTGATTGCGTTGTTATGTGTCGAGTCGGGTCGGATCCAGTAGGTATAGGGTCTCTTTTTTGTTCCAATTGCTGGATTGGACTCTTGTTCGGCCTTCTAGGCTTTAGAAGGGTGCACTTGGTATTCCAAAGTCCGTCTCCCTAAATATGATTATTTTTTTCTATATTTACACCAAACTTTTGAATACAACGAATCATAAGAGAAAAAGAAAATCAAAGATAGGGAGACGGAGGGAGCAGTTTGGTAAAAAACCGTAGATGGACTCGGCAAGTATTCAAAGCTGGCACGGCTGAACGGAACTTCACCTCACCCCGTCACCCGTATTCGAATTTCGAAAACGAAAAGGCCAAAAGCGACATTACCACCATCATAAATAGCCCCCCGCAGCCTTTTCTGTTGCTATAATCCTCTCCGCTCCGCCCCGCCTCGCCACCGCCTACCCCGCGCGGACCGCCGCCTTCCGCCGCCGACGCAGAGCTCACCACCCGGCTGCGTCGAGGGATTCCGTCTCCCTCCCCTCGGAGGAGACCCTTCCGGCCGTCGATCGATCTCAAGGTGAGGAAAGCCTACCTTGTCCTGCCCGTATGATTTGTTTGTTTGTTTTTCTTATTTGGGCGGAATCTTTTGTTTGCCGAGAGCCCTCGTCGAGCGCGAATTTTTTGTTCTGGTATGGGTGCCCCGATCCGCTCTGCCTGCGCTGGATTTAGGTTTGTTGGGGGGTTTGGGGGCACTGTGCGTGGAAGAAGATTACAGTTGAATTTTCCAATAAAGGAGAAAAGATTAGGGTTCTAGGCGTTGATTGCGTTGTTATGTGTCGAGTCGGGTCGGATCCAGTAGGTATAGGGTCTCTTTTTTGTTCCAATTGCTGGATTGGACTCTTGTTCGGCCTTCTAGGCTTTAGAAGGGTGCACTTGGTATTCCAAAGATTTGCTTAGCCCTTCAGAAACTGCAGATTGTCTCTGGTTGGATTTACCTTTCGTATGTACAGAAGGATTGCTTGCAGTAAATGTGATGGGTGATTAAGTTTCTGCAATGATCAGGTTGCAAGCACCAGCCATCTTAATTTAGTAAAAAACGGCAGGGCTGAGCTTAAGGAAAACGATATGGAAAACAAAAATAAGTTAGACTTGAGCTAAATGTTGTGTTAATTAACTTCTGAAGTATGGCTTTGTGCTAGTTGATAGGGCTTGTTGTTGATATCACATTGGCTGTTGATTTGTCTGATCCAGCCTCGCCACTGCCTTGTTGTGCCTCAGTTACTAATGGTTAAATGATGTAGACATGATTTTGGTGTTCTCCCTGTGGGATGGTGATTGTTTCTGTAATTCCATTTAGATAGATAAAGGATTATGTGTGCAACTCTTTACAAGTTGAGTAGCTTTTTTGAACTTTTGTCTTTGACCTGAGTTAAAGAATCATTTATATCAATATACACATTTTAGAGGAAACCTTTTGGTTAATTCTCTACGTTGTAAAGGATAAGAATGATATAATTCATAATCATGCTTTGCTAACCTTGGGACTGCAAGTTGTATGATGCTCTAGATTATGTACATTGATTATGATCCCTCGCAGTTATAGGCCAATTAAGCTCGAGCCATGCTTATTTCAAATTGTGCACTGTAATAACTGATTAGTTACTTTTATAGGGAGAATGATAAACCTATTTAAGATCAAGGGCCAGAAGAAGGATGATGCAGCAAATGCAAATGGAAAGCCTGCTGTGAAGAAGCAAAGTCCAGGGGAATTGCGTCTCCATAAAGGTTTGTTATCTTGGAAA
>OAMR01000024.1:3932511-3961026 GCA_900205405.1 Echinochloa crus-galli | reverse complement strand
AACTAGTGTGGCTTCTCAATAATCTGTCATCCAAGAAGTCACAAATTAGAGTAATGAAAGTAGTGCATTATGACCTGTCTTTAAGATTCAGCGAGAAGTATCTAAAATCTGCGGGGCTAGTAGGTTCAAAGTCCATATTCTTTCCTGTGAAAATTACGTTCCACATGGATATCATTCATGTTCAAACTGCAGAATGAATGGATCGACGAGAAGTTGATTGTGTACTCATGTGATACTTTTTTGATGCAGGCTCCAAACGCAAACTATAGTAGAAGCAATTTTGACTGGTTCACCTCCAGGAACTCAAATCAACTCTAGTGAGGTTGATCGTGCACGACCTACCTCCCCCCTCCCCCACCCAACATTACTTCATTCTCCTTGATTGTGCTTCCTTCACTGCTGTGAGGGCATGTACAACAGTTTAGACAGCTGCTGTCTATTTAACACATACAGACAGTTAAATAGTCAGCTCTACAATAGTTTAGACAGCTGCTGTCTATTTAGCTGTCTGTGTGATAATAAATACGCACTCTGGTTTCTGATGTTTTTCATGGAAGCACGAGCCAAAGCAGTAGACGAAATAGTGGACAACAACACTCTCTTTCCTCATTAAATGATAGTCACATCAGCTAATTTGATCTATGTGACAACAAAAAGACAGCTGCTGTCTGTGGATTGTACATGGCCTAAAAGTGTTTGAAATTAGGATGAAACACCTCCCTCTCAATGCATAGTTTCATCAATTGTTGTTTCTTAGGTCGTATACAAGACACAAGCTGTCTAGGTAACTGTACATGGAGTTTCATCATCATGAAGTTTCATCATCATGAAACTCATTTCACCTCTCTGACACATCATAAAAATGATGACATGACAGTCAATTTATTCGAATTTCACCTCACCCGTATTCGAATTTCGAAAACGAAAAGGCCAAAAGCGACATTACCACCATCATAAATAGCCCCCCGCAGCCTTTTCTGTTGCTATAATCCTCTCCGCTCCGCCCCGCCTCGCCACCGCCTACCCCGCGCGGACCGCCGCCTTCCGCCGCCGACGCAGAGCTCACCACCCGGCTGCGTCGAGGGATTCCGTCTCCCTCCCCTCGGAGGAGACCCTTCCGGCCGTCGATCGATCTCAAGGTGAGGAAAGCCTACCTTGTCCTGCCCGTATGATTTGTTTGTTTGTTTTTCTTATTTGGGCGGAATCTTTTGTTTGCCGAGAGCCCTCGTCGAGCGCGAATTTTTTGTTCTGGTATGGGTGCCCCGATCCGCTCTGCCTGCGCTGGATTTAGGTTTGTTGGGGGGTTTGGGGGCACTGTGCGTGGAAGAAGATTACAGTTGAATTTTCCAATAAAGGAGAAAAGATTAGGGTTCTAGGCGTTGATTGCGTTGTTATGTGTCGAGTCGGGTCGGATCCAGTAGGTATAGGGTCTCTTTTTTGTTCCAATTGCTGGATTGGACTCTTGTTCGGCCTTCTAGGCTTTAGAAGGGTGCACTTGGTATTCCAAAGATTTGCTTAGCCCTTCAGAAACTGCAGATTGTCTCTGGTTGGATTTACCTTTCGTATGTACAGAAGGATTGCTTGCAGTAAATGTGATGGGTGATTAAGTTTCTGCAATGATCAGGTTGCAAGCACCAGCCATCTTAATTTAGTAAAAAACGGCAGGGCTGAGCTTAAGGAAAACGATATGGAAAACAAAAATAAGTTAGACTTGAGCTAAATGTTGTGTTAATTAACTTCTGAAGTATGGCTTTGTGCTAGTTGATAGGGCTTGTTGTTGATATCACATTGGCTGTTGATTTGTCTGATCCAGCCTCGCCACTGCCTTGTTGTGCCTCAGTTACTAATGGTTAAATGATGTAGACATGATTTTGGTGTTCTCCCTGTGGGATGGTGATTGTTTCTGTAATTCCATTTAGATAGATAAAGGATTATGTGTGCAACTCTTTACAAGTTGAGTAGCTTTTTTGAACTTTTGTCTTTGACCTGAGTTAAAGAATCATTTATATCAATATACACATTTTAGAGGAAACCTTTTGGTTAATTCTCTACGTTGTAAAGGATAAGAATGATATAATTCATAATCATGCTTTGCTAACCTTGGGACTGCAAGTTGTATGATGCTCTAGATTATGTACATTGATTATGATCCCTCGCAGTTATAGGCCAATTAAGCTCGAGCCATGCTTATTTCAAATTGTGCACTGTAATAACTGATTAGTTACTTTTATAGGGAGAATGATAAACCTATTTAAGATCAAGGGCCAGAAGAAGGATGATGCAGCAAATGCAAATGGAAAGCCTGCTGTGAAGAAGCAAAGTCCAGGGGAATTGCGTCTCCATAAAGGTTTGTTATCTTGGAAACAATCTTGTTCTGCACTTCATTATATCGAGTTCCTACATCAACAATGGCATTGTGGTTCTGTATAATTGCTTACTGAAGGTTTTCTTTTTCTTTTTATTCTTTTTAGCCTGCATTGGCACATTTGTATACCATGTGATTCTTACTTTCTGCGCTGCAGACTGTTGTACTATGTTGTTACTTAATGCCACTTTGCATTATTTTTGCCAGATATTGCTGAACTTAACCTTCCCAGGACCACGAAGATCTCGTTTCCGAATGGCAAGGATGATCTGATGAACTTTGAGGCAACTATTAAGCCTGATGAAGGATACTACGTGTAAGTAATTCTGAGGGTTTGTATTGACAAATTTCCTCGTGGCAATTTATTAAGAAATACTTTACCCATTTATCTTAATAGTTATGTGTTTCAATGAAACATTCAATATATCTGTTTCTTCCATGTATTTATAAGTAGCAAATGGCTGGTTTACTGATAGAGTTGCTAGCATGAAGAGGTACAGTCAGGTGGTTTTGATTAAAATTTTCTACATAGGGGGTATTTAGCCCAGATAAAGGATTAAGTGTATGCTGTGCTGGATATGTCCTGATGATCTTTTTGCAAATAAACGCCGGGGGAAAATGTAAAGCTTTTTTCCTGTTTGCAACATTTTCACATTTTTGCTTATAGTTGCAATTCATTCCTAATTTCATGCTGCAAATTGAGGATCTCTTATGTGCCCTTTTGTCTCTGTTTCTTTTTTTGTGGGTTGGGTTTGCGTATTTTTATCGTTAAAAATTAGCATGACTCGTTTGGGAAGCAGAATTTGGGGAAGTACTCAGGACTACTGTTTTTCTTTTGTTCTAAACGTTTTTGTTTTTCCCCAGTTTCAGTATGGATGCTGTATTGCTTTAGCCTTGTAAATCTTTTATCTAATGTGCAAATTCTTTTCTCAGTGGTGGTAAATTTGTTTTTACCTTCCAAGTTCCTCCAGCTTACCCTCATGAACCTCCCAAGGTCAAGTGCAAGACTAAGGTAACTAGGCTATTTCACCTCTTAGTTCCTACCTACCTGCCCACCCTCCAAACCTCCAAATTTGCCACTTGTTGTTCTTTCTACTAATTTTCGTATTTGTAACATACAAGGTTTACCATCCCAATATTGACTTGGAGGGAAATGTCTGCCTCAACATCTTGCGTGAAGATTGGAAGCCTGTCCTGAACATTAACACCATTGTTTATGGTTTGAATCTCCTTTTCTCGGTGAGTACTTCAATATCTAGTATGAACAAAAATCTAAAGACATGTCATTATGAAAGCTGGTTTGCGCTCAGTTTTATAATTTATCTGGACTGTATTAACCCTTGATATTAGTTCACCTTCACTTGTTTTATGGAGCAAAAGCTAATTGTATTATTTTGCTTCACCATTTGATATCTTGTAGCTGCTAATAATCCAATATCATCTTGCAGCAACCTAATGACGAGGACCCCCTGAACCATGATGCAGCTGCTGTTCTTCGTGACGACCCGAGGAAGTTTGAGAAAAATGTCCAGAGGGCAATGGCTGGAGGTTACGTTGGTGAAACCCACTTCTCTAGGTGTATGTAAGCCGGAAGATGGTGACCGGTATCTGACGATAGGCAACTGTAGTTGATCATAGCATGTAGCATGTGTGCTATGGGAAGCATATGGTGCCGAAGAAGAACCGCTAGATTTAAGTACCGGGTCATGTAATATAAGTTGATGCAACAGTCGCTGAACACAGGTTTAGAACCTACGTTGACGAAGCTCTGCGATGAACAGAACCGTGATGATTCGTAAGTGTTCATTGCCTCGTAATGATGCATGTGATGCTTTTGTTGCTCTGGACAAAATTCTGAACATAGTGCATGGCTTGCACCAACTGCATGTTGGTAGGCTGGTAGCAGCACACTTGAGCAGAACCGTTTATTTGTGTTTTCTTTTTGTAAACTTTAGATTTGTTCTCTTCCAAAGCTACAAAAGCCTTATAAAAAGTCCTCAAAAGTAATTTTTGGGAAGCTCCTTCTGTCAAGATCAAGACAAGGGAAACACCGGACCGACATGAAACGCTCGAGATTCTTAGGGCGGTCGGATCATTCTTAGGGCAGTTGAGATTCTTAGAGCGGTCGGATCATTCTTAGGGCATGTATATTGCTACACGTCGGCGGTATCATAGGTCGTCTCATGCAGTGCCATATAGGATTTTTGTTGATGTGGAGAAGAGAGAGCGAGGTGAGAGAAGTGAGGGTTGTTTTGCGAAACAACCGCCTTAGGCTGACTCCAACAAGACATTGCAATTTAGAGAGGCAAATCCAACTTTGCCTCTCATGCACAGTGCAGAAGTGGGTAGGCAATTATTGCTGTCTCCAACAGATATTGCAATTTGGCCAGGCAAACCTGCTCGCCCGGCGCCTGCTCGTCCCGCCGCCGGAGCTTGCTCGTCCCGCCGCCGACTGCTCGCCCCGCGCGCCGCCGGAGCCTGCTCGTCCCGCCGCTGACTGCTTGCCCCGCCACCGGAGCCTGCTGCTTTTTCCTCGCCTCGCTCTCGCTCCGCCCGCCCGCTCGCGAGGAGCACGACGACGGCGCGGAGGCCGGCGAGCCCCGCTGCGGGGTGGAGGGGATGCTCGCCACCGCCGCTCGATCCGGCCGGCCGCGAGCGAGCTTGAGCCGCTCCACGCTGTCGATCCACGCCGCCGCCGCGCTTGGGGCCGTGGAGCCGCCCGCGGGGAGGAGCCCGTCGGAGCCGCTTGCCCTGGCCGCACTGCTCGTCTCGCCGGTCGTTCCGCGCTGCTCGCCCACCGCCGTCGGGCCTTCATCTCCCGGGTCGGGGCCGCCGCCGCCGCGGCCTCCTTTTCCCCTGCGCGTGGCCTCCTTCTCCCTCCACGCGTTGCGGCAGATGCATTTGAGGAGAGAGACGATGCAATTTTGCATCCCCTCTCTCCTCCAGGAGCATTTTGCATTGCCCTTTGCCTCTGCTCTTGGAGGTCTCTCCATGCATGCACAGTAGGATTCGTTGGGCAAAAATAGCTTTGCCTTTCCTTGTTGGAGTCAAATTATAGGAGCACGAGACAACTCACCTACTATTGTACGAGTTTGATTGCCATGCAATCAATAATATCTCTCTATTTTTCCATAAATTAAGGGACAATGTATTACTATGAGACAACCAAAACAACAGCCTATTGTATAGGTTGTCAGATAAGTCGTCTTAAGATTATGTGTCGCAGCATGAGACCGGCTATTAGACGTAAGCGGTCTGGACTATGAGACAACTCCCTTATCATTATACGAGTTTTGTTGTCATGTAACTAATCATATTTTTTTTATTTTTCAATAAATTAAGAAATTTTGTATTGCGATCAACAACTAAAACAGCAACACAGGTTGTTTGATAAGTCAGTTCAAGATTACGTATCGCTGCATAAGACCGTCTATTAGACGACACCAATATACTTGCCCATACAGGGCACGCACTTCTCTGGTTGCCCGTCACGGTGGCGGTTGCACAAGAAATAAACTGAACATAAATTTTTTAAAAAAGACCTTTGCATAGAATATGAAAAAAGAAAAGGGAAACACTGGACCGACGCAAAACGGCCGAGATTCTTAGAGGGTGTTTATCACGGTGCCGGTTGCGCGAGAAATAAATTAAACATAAATTTAAAGAAAGCGGATCTCCTGGCAAGACAAGAAAAACACCAGACACACGCAACGCCCGAGATTCTTAGAGGGCATGCACTTCTCCGGTTGCTCGTCACGGTGGCAGTTGCGCGAGAAATAAATTGAACATAAATTTGAAAAAAAGCGGATCTCCCGGCAAGACAAGGAAAACACCATACCGACACGAAACGACCGTGGTTCTTAGGGCCTGTACAACGCGAGGCGCTTACAGGAGGTTATTTCGTTTTTTTTTCGTTATTTTGCCACGGTGGCATCACGCGCACATGAGCTCGGGCGCTTGCGGACAGAGTCGCCGCTCCGCGAAGCAGCGACGCCTTGACCGGCTCTTGAGCAATTCTTCAGCTGCGGGGGCTCCAAACCGGCGCGAAAATCACGCGTGCACTTCAACTTAAGCGCCTTTAAACTAATTTCCGTTGTAGGATGGGCTCTTAGAGAGACTCTTGATGACATACTAATTTCTCTCTCCTCCTAAGCGCCCCTGTAAGAGCTTCTGCGTTGTACATGGCCTTAGAGGGCACGTACTTCTCCGGTTGCTGGTCACGGTGGCGGTTGCGCTAGAAATAAATTGAACATAAATTTGAAAAAAGAAGCAGATCTCTCGGTAAGACAAGGGAAACACCAGACTGACACGAAACGCCCGAGATTCTTAGAGGGCACGCACTTCTCCGGTTGCTCGTCACGGTGGCAGTTGCGCGAGAAATAAATTGAACATAAATTTGAAAAAAACAAACCTTTGTACAGAATATGAAAAAAAGGGCACGCACTTCTCCTGTTGCGCGAGAAATAAATTGAACAGGCTTGCGCGAGAAATAAATTGAACATAAATTTGAAAAAAAAGACCTTTGACAGAATATGAAAAAAAGACAAAAAAAAAGACCTTTGACAGAATATGAAAAAAAGACAAAAAAAAGACCTTTGACAGAATATGAAAAAAAGACAAAAAGCCCACTAAAATTATCAGAGCCAGGTTTCGATCCTGGGACCTGTGGGTTATGGGCCCACCACGCTTCCGCTGCGCCACTCTGATCCTTTTGTTGTGGTTGAGCAACAGAGGTAATTATAGGAATGTAATGATCCATGTATACAGGAATGCTATCACGTAGTTATACATTGAATTTGTATGGGAGGAACTATTATACAAACTTTGTCTGTCACGATCCAACATACTACTGCTTAATCTATATTTCAAGCATAAGAGCAAAGTAGATGATTCTGTTCGTCTATATATTTCATTCCTCACATCACCAAATTTCAGGTTCAAGATTAAATTATGAAACGTATGGAGCTGAAAATTCATTCATAAGGACCTATTAAGTAGCAAGATCAGCAAGAAACAAAAGTCAAGTTGAGGGATATATCTAATAATACATCTGTTTCAAATTACTATTAATTCGTTGTTGACTTTTTGTCATCACATCTGACCATTTCTTTTATTCCATAGGTATTATTTATTTTGGTTTTGACTTACTTTATGATCAAAGATACTTTAAGCATGACTTATTTTTCATATATTTGGACTAAATTTTTAAATAAAATGAATGATTTAATGTTAATAGTAATTTGGACAGAGAGAGTATAAAGACATAACAAGTGGAATAATGTCACTGTTGATGCCTATTCAGAGTAAGGTCGGAGCATATGCTTGTTACACTTTTTTTGTTGTTAGTTTGTCCCTTCTGTTTCGTAATATTTACGCCAAGATTTGATTGCCTCGATATCTTACGGGTCTAACCGGTCACTTAATTCACTTTAATTCCTCTATATCTCACACTATAACATACAGTAGTTTCTCAACATCTTTGAACTTTAAGACGTTCATATGGAAAATGTTTGGACTTTAATTTTCAGCAGAGAAGGAATTGAAGATCATGAAGACAAATTCTAGATTACCTCAGTTTGCGATTTTGTTATCTTTTATGAGAGTATATGGAACGGCATTAGAAGGCTTGGAAGTAAGAGAAATGTTAGCGCAAATATAGGTTGACCTTAACTCATAACAGCGCATTAGAAAACATTCCGTGAATTTCCTTTCATATCTAAGACTACACTACTACAGTATGATAGTCACAATTGGAGATTGTCCAAAAAGTCTCATGGGGAGAAGAGATATGACTTAGGCGAGTAATTCCATATTTGTTTGTGTTAATTGTAGGTCATAATATTTTTCTCTTTGGGTAGTGATTGCAACAATAGGTTCAGGATGGTTAGTAAAACTGGATTACTAGATTTCATAGACCTTTGTTTACAGAAGGCAGCATGATGTCTTCATATGAATTACTTAGCTAAGGACCACCAGGAGCCCTTTTTCCTGTCAAAGCCAGCGGAGAGGAATATTGAGTTTTCTGCTTGGTTACTCTAGAATTATTTTTTCGCAGTATCCTTTGGACATGGTGGAGAATAAAGCTTCAACTACTGCAATAGGTTAGCCCACTCGGTGCCTGAGAAATCAAAAGAGGCGCTAAAATCTGGGGGATAATTCGATACAGATAATAATCATGGATTCAAGGTTTGTAATGTTATACATCAGTTGTTGTTCTTCGTGACAGTTATGATGTCTCATTGGTATATATGATGTGTCCTACCTGTCAGAAACATTCCATTGAAAATTATGCACTGTTATTGACCGTATGTACAGTTGTCAGTATGATTTCTTTCCTTCTGAGGTCTTTTGCGGTACCCATAATATACATATAAACCAACCAGATTGGCCCACATGGACCAACCAGAATGTGCCTTGTGGACAAACTGGAATGGACTATGTGGACCAACCACAACCCGCCACGTGGGTCAACCAGAATGTGCCAAGTGCACCAATTAAAGGTGCCACATGGGGCATCAAAACTTGCTATGTCGGAGCCACACTAGCTGACATGTCACCTGCCACCTCACATGCGTGGACCATGCCATGTTGACCAAGCCACATCGGATGCTAGGTTAACTGCAGCACTCCGTCACTATGTGAAGGAATCAGTTCAGAAGATTGAGATGATTGAGCCAGGGCGTTGCCTCAGGTGCAAAGTCATCCGTGGTGAGATGAAGGAGATGTATGACCCCTACCATGTCACCTTCTCATTCGTCCCTGTTCCGGGCAAGGAGGATGAGCAGTGCATCGCCGGATGGAAGGCTGAGTTTGAGCCAATCTCCACCAGTGCCCCGCTACCAGAGAAAGCCAAGGATGCCGCCCTTGGGTTCCTCAAGCAGTTCGAAACCTGCGGTGTTTCTAACTAATATACATGTTAGAGAGGTGTTGTGAATTGCATGAGCTTCGAGGTGTTTAATAATTTCATGGTGATATGTGATTATGCCTGTGGCTGTATATGTTTGCTGTGGTGAGGTACTCGGAAATGGAAATGCAGGGCAATAAGGTTTGTAATGTTATACATCAGTTGTTGTTCTTCTTGACAGTTATGTAATCATATATGGCTGCCTGTCTCATCGGTATATATGATGTGTCCTACCTGTCAGAAACATTCCATTGAAAATTATGCACTGTTATTGACCGTATGTACAGTTGTCAGTATGATTTCTTTCCTTCTGAGGTCTTTTGCGGTACCCATAATATACATATAAGCCAAACAGATTGGGCCACATGGACCAACCAGAATGTGCCTTGTGAACAAACTAGAATGGGCTATGTGGACCAACCACAACCTGCCACGTGGGTCAACCAGAATGTGCCAAGTGCACGTCACGTGGAGCATCAAAACTTGCCATGTCGGAGCCACGCTAGCTGACATGTCAGCTGCCACCTCACATGCATGGACCATACATATGCCACGTTGACCAAGCCACGTTAGATGCGCGCCACATAATGAAAACAACTTCTATAACAAAAACTGTTTTTATCATTGAGGAGAAGCGTGTTCTATGACGAAATACGTTAATTTGTCACAAACAAACAAACTTGACGGTACACGCTATATATTTCAAGAATAACTTATTGGTTTATATATTTGGACAAAATTTTTGAATAAGACGAATGATCAAAGACTATAAAAAATAGTCAACAATGAATAGTAATATGGAACGGATGTAGTATTATTTATTTTGTTTGTGAGTTATTTTTTGATCAAAGATACTGTTTTCCGTATATTTAGACTAAATTTTTAAATAAAATGAATGATCTAACGTTAATAGTAATTTGGAAGAGAGAGAGAGAGTATAGACAGACAAGTGGAATAATGTCAGTGCTGATGCCTATTCAGAGTAAGGTCGGCGCATATGCTTGTTACACTTTTTGTGTTGTTAGTTTGTCCCTTCTGTTTTGTAATATTTACGCCAAGATTTGATTGTCTCGATATCTTACAGGTCTAATTGGTCACTTAATTCACTTTAATGCCTCTATATCTCACACTATAACATAATTTCTCAGCATCTTTGAGCTTAGGTTCACATGGAAAATGTTTGGAGTTCATTTTCAGCAGAGAAGGAATTGAAGATCATGAAGACAAATTCTAGATTACCTCAGTTTGCGATTTTGTTATCTTTTATGAGAGTATATGGAACGGCATTAGAAGGCTTGGAAGTAAGAGAAATGTTAGCGCAAATATAGGATGATATTAAATCATAAGATCGCATTAGAAAACATTCCGTGAATTTCCTTTCATATCTAGGACTACACTGCTGCATTATGATATGGAGATTGTCGAAAAAGTCTCATGGGGAGAAGAGATATGACTTAGGCGAGTAATTTTACATTTTTCTCTTTGGGTAGTGATTGCAACAATAGGTTCAGGATGGTTAGTAAAACTGGATTACTAGATTTCATAGACCTTTGTTTACAGAAGGCAGCATGATGTCTTCATATGAATTACTTAGCTAAGGACCACCAGGAGCCCTTTTTCCTGTCAAAGCCAGCGGAGAGGAATATTGAGTTTTCTGCTTGGTTACTCTAGAATTATTTTTTCGCAGTATCCTTTGGACATGGTGGAGAATAAAGCTTCAACTACTGCAATAGGTTAGCCCACTCGGTGCCTGAGAAATCAAAAGAGGCGCTAAAATCTGGAGGATAATTCGATACAGATAATAATCATGGATTCTTTAGGACGAATTATGCTTTCATTTTCCGCCCCCCAATGTGGCCATCCTTATCAATGACACATTTCAATATTACAGGATAAACAGCCATCTGGCCTCAGCGATCATCTAATGGCTGCTGAGCTGCTACTATAAAAGACCAAGTGAATGACACAGCTGAATGCAGGCACAGCAGCGATAGCAAGTGTCAGTTAATCCAACAACCCTTAGGCGAGTGTCACGGAGAGTAGAAAGGATGAAGAGCCTGCAGGGTGAGGTGTATTTGAACATGCCTGCAAGCAAGGCATGGGAGATGTTCATGAATAATGAGACTGTGAGCAAGGTTAACCCCGAGATGATTTCCGGCGCAGAGTACCTGGAAGGTGATGGTAGGCCTGGCAGCATCAGACTCTTCAGGCTAGGACCAGGTAATGTTTAATTATGGTTTATGTGTTTATTTTCTCTGGCAGTGAGTTAATGCACCTAACACAGGCGTGTTACAATAGCAGTATAATGCTACCTTATCAGTCTCACAAATAAACATAACCAAAGTGATTATCAGGTGACCAACGACATGTAATATATTTGATCATGCTGTTAATCCATGTTAACCTGCAGCACTCCGTCAGTATGTGAAGGAATCAGTTCAGAAGAATGAGATGGTTGAGCCAGGCCGGTGCCTCAGGTGCAAAGTCATCCGTGGTGAGATGAAGGAGATGTATGACCCCTACCATGTCACCTTCTCATTCGTCCCTGTTCCGGGCAAGGAGGATGAGCAGTGCATCGCCGGATGGAAGGCTGAGTTTGAGCCAATCTCCACCAGTGCCCCGCTACCAGAGAAAGCCAAGGATGCCGCCCTTGGGTTCCTCAAGCAGTTCGAAACCTGCGGTGTTTCTAACTAATATACATGTTAGAGAGGTGTTGTGAATTGCATGAGCTTCGAGGTGTTTAATAATTTCATGGTGATATGTGATTATGCCTGTGGCTGTATATGTTTGCTGTGGTGAGGTACTCGGAAATGGAAATGCAGGGCAATAAGGTTTGTAATGTTATACATCAGTTGTTGTTCTTCTTGACAGTTATGTAATCATATATGGCTGCCTGTCTCATCGGTATATATGATGTGTCCTACCTGTCAGAAACATTCCATTGAAAATTATGCACTGTTATTGACCGTATGTACAGTTGTCAGTATGATTTCTTTCCTTCTGAGGTCTTTTGCGGTACCCATAATATACATATAAGCCAAACAGATTGGGCCACATGGACCAACCAGAATGTGCCTTGTGAACAAACTAGAATGGGCTATGTGGACCAACCACAACCTGCCACGTGGGTCAACCAGAATGTGCCAAGTGCACGTCACGTGGAGCATCAAAACTTGCCATGTCGGAGCCACGCTAGCTGACATGTCAGCTGCCACCTCACATGCATGGACCATACATATGCCACGTTGACCAAGCCACGTTAGATGCGCGCCACATAATGAAAACAACTTCTATAACAAAAACTGTTTTTATCATTGAGGAGAAGCGTGTTCTATGACGAAATACGTTAATTTGTCACAAACAAACAAACTTGACGGTACACGCCACAAAGCTACGAATCTACCGAGGGTACCTTGCAGACATCAAGATTTCTTCTTCCATGCTATAACTTCTGCTCCATTCCTGCATGCTTGGCCCTTCCTTTTTGGATGAACAACTCATCACCCTGAACAGTGTGCTTCCCCTATGGAGGTTCCGTGGTGATCCTTCCTCCACCTCATGAGCCCTAGCATGATGTAATTTCTTCTGTACTATTTTCTCTGCTAGCACATTTTTTTTCACACACTTCTTTGATACCTGAAGGCCTTCAAGTGTATGTTCCACCTCTCGCATTGTAGGCCGGTCCTCAGCATTTAACTTTACACACAATGCTGCAAGAAGGGACACTTCTTGGACTTCTTTGCCTCCCTCTTGTATGACTTGCGGATCTAGTATCTGCACCAGATTCTGCTCATTAAGCAACTTGACAAAATGGGCAACAAGGCCATCTCCATCACAGAAGAAATATGAAAAAGGTTTCTTCCTGGTTAGCAGTTCTAAGAGGATGACGCCAAAGCTATAGACATCACTTTTTTCAGTGAGGCGACATGTGTAAAAGTACATAGGGTCTAAGTATCCTATAGTTCCTTGAACCATTGTTGTTAATCCTGTTTTATCCATTGGTTTATACCTTGAAGCTCCAAAGTCTGACACCTTTGATGTCATAGTATCATCAAGAAGTATGTTACTAGACTTGATATCTCTATGTATTATCGGAATTGAAACTGATGAGTGAAGATAGGCAAGAGCACCAGCAGTTTCTGTTGCAATCCTCAACCTAGTTACCCATGGTAGTGATTCGGGCCCTTCAACATGGAGATGGTCATAAAGGGTTCCATTAGAAATAAACTCATAAACTAACAATGGGACTTCTGTCTCCAGACAACATCCAAGAAGGTTCACTACATTCCTATGATTGATCTGTGAGAGAATTGCCACCTCATTTATGAATTCATCTATTTCTTTCTGGATTGTTATCTTTGATTTCTTGATGGCTACAACATGTAGGTCTGATAAAATTCCTTTGTATACAGTACCATGCCCACCACCGCCAAGTTCACGAGCTTTGTCAAAGTTGTTTGTTGCCTTTGCAAGCTCATCTACAGGTATGATCATTTTTTCTGCAATGTCTGTCCTTGGGGATACCAATTGTTGCAACAGTTGTCCACGATTTTGCTTGAAAAACTTCTGTTTCAACATTATCTGTCTCTTATGTCTAATCCTTCGGGCCACAAAGATTGCAGCGAGAACCAGAAGCATAAATCCTGCTGCACTGCCAACTCCTATACCGATGCTTATTCCTGTAAGTGCACAGGTAATACTGGATATTACTGCACAGGTAATACTGATATTACTCGCTCAATGGAAACAACCAAATCCCTTTATATATTTATAAGAAAATAAAATGGAATTAAAGCAAGGAGTACAGCAATGACACTTAGCCTATACATCTTGTGCTTATTTTCCTAATATCAATAGACTCTCAGTATGTAAATACTTCTAACCCTATTTAAGCATGCTAATATATACTACACTCCATAATGTTTTTCTCTAACCAGGAAATAGCAAAAATAAATAAAAATTCGAGGAAATAACAAATGTGTACTGAAGACCATAGCATATCGTCAAGTAAGAAAAGATGGAATAATAATCTACCAAAGGCTCCCATGTCCCTATGAAGAAGAAGAAGATGAAACGTACTAACCTGTAGCTGAGGACTTGACGCAGCCATCTCTAATGGTGTAGTTGCCATGGGTTCCCCGTGGGCACTGGCATTTATACCCTCCAATTATATTGATACATTCGCCGAAGCACCCGTGGTCTTGTGGCTTCTCACACTCGTTGATATCTATGACATAATGATTTTAGTTCAGTAAATATTCATGGGAACAAATGCCGAAGCACCCGCGTGGTCTTGTGGCTTCTCACTTGATATCTATGACTTAATGATTTTAGTTCAGTATATATTTGTGGAAACCAATGTCTTCTACTCCATCTGTAATGACCCAGCCTTAAGTATTACATCATGAACATCATTGGTTGCCATTATAATACATCATGATCTATGTTTGAATGCTTTCGAATATGAATTCTAATTATTGAATAAATTTTGAAAAACATAATGCTCATACATGTTCGACATGGGCAAGGAAGCATAATCTAATGAAAGCCATCTGGGTGAGATTCTTTTCTTTCTATAGAAAAACCCTGAGGAGAAAGGATCCTTGCCTAGAAGAGAAGGGATCCAGAAAAAGTTGGATGTCAGAAACAGATGCATTATGAAGAAGCTCGCATTTTTACATATGTCTTTGGCTCTAACTTCATCTAATAAAATACTAGTTTGCAAATGAAGAATTTGGGTGGTTCTTCTCGGATTTTAGAAGACCATCTTAAGGCCAAACAACTTACTCGAAACATCAAAAATAGCATTCCGAGAAGAATTTTCATTTCAAATATAAAGTGCCTATCATGCCAGATCTAGAAAAAAAAGAAGTTCTCTTAATTTATAGTATCTATTAGAAAAATTTTAGAATTTTTAGAGCTCTCTCGATCACTTTTCTAAATAACCATATTCGTCGGAACCTCCGATAGGACGTCGGAACTTCCACAAATATTTTCGTAAAATCCTAAGCACCCCTAGTTCGGAATGTGAACTAGCCTTCCAATACTTGTCAAAAACCTCTGATGAATCTTTGGAACTTCTGACAAAAATCAATCCCAAACTGTTAAATTACAGACAACACTCAATGCTAATGAGTGGATCAAGTCATTTACTAGTCAATGAACTGACTAAACCCTGTCTGTTCTGGGAATTGACCCACTTAACTATACTCTTAGGGCAAGCCGCCCTGTGGTAATTAACTCCGTAAAATCTGTATCAGTCTTGAGGCAATTTGGAAATGCTAGACAAAGATATTAATCAGAGTCAGTCAATTCCCTAGCTACAGTTAATATGAAAAATCCCGGGTAGGTAATTCAAACACGCCCCACCCAATAGGTGAATCTTTCAAAGTGTGGGAAATCTCCCCTTTCTTCAATCCTAGAATCGATGCCTAAGAAAAAGGGTATATCTATGAAAATGCTCAACCCATTCATGCGATTCAATCCTCTGCTCTGATTCTATTAAAAAGGAAACACTCCACTAAGTCGTACACACTCCCCAATAAGTCTGGTAATTAATTCGTTCAAATCAATGCTCGGTGCAGCAGGTAATGTAACTTAATCAATCGCAAGCGGCAAAAGAACTCAAACTCAATCCACAATCCGTCTCGCTCGTCTGGGAAAGAAGAGCAGGCTGTTAGGCAAGCCGGCTTTAATACAACCTCTAGGGAAGCCAGGAAAGTTGGTATATACTTTGTACCAAACTTTTGAAACAGTTTGAATTCTCCAATAAGGAAGAAATGAAAAAGCTAGGCCGAAGGATGAGATGGCATTTCAAGAGAATAGTCGATCAGTATGGCAGGAAGAGGTCTCTTTGTCAAATCCTCTATCATCTAAAGCTGGGTCAGAAACTTCCTTTAGGAGCAGAAGAATTTGCAGGCCGTAGGACAAAGCTTCCATTCTCGAAGAAACTAGCCAAGTTTGAAAACACTTAAGAGGGCTGGGTATTGAAAGAGTCTGGCAGGAAGAAGTATAGTACCAAGCGGCAGTAAGCCTCGGTTCGAATTAGCAGAGAGGTCCGTTTTAGGAGGTCGGTGTCCAGTGGAGTTCCGCGAGAAACTAAAAGTAATACATACCTATTTGTTGCGATGTGATTGCTTCGCACCTTTCAATATTTCTTTGACTTCTAGTGCTATCTTCCATCCGTTCCAGTTCATGGATCTTCTTCTTGTTGTAGAACGAGAATTGGATTGATTCCTATAGTTCTCTATTTGCAAATTCATTACTTAATAACGATCTTATAGGCTTTGTCTCAGGCAGATCTGGAGCGACTGGATTGAACAGAAAGTACATACACACACTAACACATCATAAAAGGAAAGAGATGGGAGGAGACTCGAAGGGTTGCCATTAGTGTTTCTTGACTATTTTTTCGGAAGCAAGGGGAAAAATAATGCCTAAATTCTAAAGGAAAGACCCTCGCTGCCCAATAAACCATTATTTGCTGCTCAAGACATCGGCCAATGTGTGGCTCCACCATCTGTCATTTCATGCTGGTAGGGTAGGGAAGGACATACTGACCGACCTACCGGGAGAAAAGGCTTTCTACGTCCGCTTCCCCAGTCCCGCTAATCCAGAAGTCAGTTCATCTTCCCGGGAAATATCATGCTTCTTTCTCCGTGCCATCACAGGTGGGTGGTGCTGGCGAAACTACAACGACTGCTTTTGCTACTAGTGCGGAAGCATATTCGTCTGTGTTTGTGAGTCACCTCGTCTCGATCAGTCTATTCCCTGGTTATTTTGTAGGCACACATCTGGGGTATCCATATAGGGAGGGATCGCCCATACATAGTGCGAATGCCCATTGGCAATGTCGCAAGAGTTCAGGGACGGCCGTAGCTAAATTTCCATTGCTAATCTTACATGTTCCCCTCTATTTGATCTCGAAGTCCTCATATAACACTTCTTCCAGTCGGATCACTTGTTGGAAAAACATAATGCTCACACATGTTCCACACGGGCAAGGAAGCATAATCTAATGAAAGCCGTCTGAGTGAGATTCTTTTCTTTCTATAGAAAAACCCTGAGGAGAAAGGATCCTTGCCTAGAAGAGAAGGGATCCAGAAAAAGTTGGATGTCAGAAACAGATGCATTATGAAGCAGCTCACATTTTTACATATGTCTTTGGCTGTAACTTCATCTAATAAAATACTAGTTTGTAAATAAAGAATTTGGGTGATTCTTCTCGGATTTTAGAAGACCATCTTAAGGCCAAACAACTTATTCGAAACATAAAAAATAGCACCCCGAGAAGAATTTTCATTTCAAATCTAAAGTGCCTATCATGCCAGATCTAAAAAAAAGAATTTCTCTTAATTTATAGTATCTATTAGAAAGATTTTAGAATTTTTAGAGCTCTCTCGATCACTTTTCTAAATAACCACATTCGTCGGAACCTCTGATAGGACGTCGGAACTTCCGACAAATATTTTCGTAAAATCCTGAGCACCCCTAGTTCGGAACCTGAACTAGCCTTCCAATACTTGTCAAAAACCTCCGATGAATCTTTGGAACTTCTGACAAAAATCAATCCAAAACCGTTTTTTGACTTGTTTGTTCACATGACGCGCTGGTTACCGTGGTGGTGGTGGTGGTGATGATGGTGGGGGGAGACTCTACTCCATCTCATGGCACTCTGGCTCATCCTTCACCATCTTAGGTGAGGCCACTCTACCGTTTCCCCTCCCCTCCCATGCCCCAGCCCCCCTACCTCAATTATTCTTCATTGAAGCTGTGGGTCAACCAAATCCCTTGCATGTTGGAGTTAAGCCGTAAAGTGAAGTTCTCATCATACATAGAAGCTCTAGGTTCAATTCCCGTCATGATTGATCAGCAGAATCACGAGGAATACCATTGTCGGGAACTGAAGAGCTATTTATGGTTCTGCCATTGGACCAATTTGGAACCAGGACCATGTTTTATGAAAATATTTAATTGCTCCAATCTTTTTACGAACTATTGTGATGTGTTGTGCATATATGATAAATTCATTTTCCTCTTTTGTGCATCATCTATATATGGATCTATGAAATAATTGTCGATAATATTTGAACTATATTGATGGGTATAATTTACTAAACACATGGTTGATTCTTTTAAGAATTATGTTAGCTTCTCTACGATAGATAATGCTAGTAGAACTATTTTTTTGCATGACTTAGTTATAAATTGGTGCAATTTTAAATATGCTGCTTTTGAGTTGGTTTACTTGTTGTATTTACAATAAATTCACCTAAGATCCTAAAGTCATGAACCTAATTTTGCAACCCTTGTATAGCCTAGCTAAAATTAATGAATCCTAGGATAGGATGACAAATTAGTACGGTCGATTGTTATATTTGGTTGTAGCTAGTTAAATTAGTAATATATAATAATTTAATATGCGCCCCTAAAATTATGGAATTAATTTTAGTAGGATTTTCTCATATCATGCTTAAAAGCTTGTCGACTTTTTAATGTCATGATCAATTTAATTGTGGTGTTAAAATCATGAATCTTACTCTTCTATCCTTTATAAGAAATATGCTGTGTTGTTTAATATTTATAGATCACAAGAAACGACTATAAGTATATAACTTTAGTTAGTTTGTTATAGAACTAGTTTCATATTGTAAAATATCTAATAACTCTATTTGTCCTTCAATGGACTAAAGGTTGATTTATTTCACTAGTTGTATACAAACGTGAAATGTTCTTCATATTGAAATCTAGCTGATAAATTAGAATGATGAACTTGCCATCCTCTAATGCAGATAATCATGATGTGATGCCACTAGCTGGCCATTGATGATTGAATTATCTATGTTTGATTATGCTAGCGTGTTATGTTGTATAAGAATGCTCTACTAATTAATGTAGATAACATTCATGAAATCATTTCAATGGTTAGTGCTTGGTATTATAATAAATTAATTTATAGTTAATTTAGGAGGCAACTAAATTTAGCAAAACATAGTTAATGGCACTCTAATGCTACAAATTATGTTGGAAAGATGTGTGCACAAGTATAAATATTTGTTTTGGCACTTTCACCTCATGTTATGCTTGAGTACCTTAATTCCAACTTCAAATTACTTGGTTGATGACCTTAAATCATTTTAGCCCTTGTCCACTTGAATCATTGCACCTGATATGCATATGGATTCATGGTATTGTTATAATTCATGCATTTGCTTAATTCGTTAGAGCAATATTATGGAGTGATGCATTCATGGAGCACCGAAATAGGCAGGCCCCTATTTATCTCACTTTGTTCTCCGAATGATAATGTGGTATTAACCCTACTTAGTTCATATGAAATGTGTAGAAGACATTTTGTCATATTTTTCTCTAGGTCTAGATCAACTTGTACTAGGTAAAATATGTATGCTTCGCCTTGTCATATTAATTTTCTTAGCCATACTTAGATACCAGTAGAAGTTAGGAGGTGGCAAGGGCACCACCCACCCGTGAGCTATAGGATGATTAATTATACGTGAATAATTGAGAAGGAATAAAAGATGAGCAACTATGAATGATGAATCAAGTTGGATAAGGATCACATCTTTGTTGCCGGGTTCTTGAGCACTATTCCGTACAAACCACATGTCTAAATATGGTAATGATAAGCCAAGTATCATAAGTCGTACAAGGTATTGGGTGGATTCGATGCGGGTCAAATGAGGTATACTCGGCGGTTTCATTGCACCTATTTTCTTTGGCCGTTCATTCAATTCCGGGTGTGGGTATGTGAAGGGTTGAGGGCATGGATTAACAATTATCCTTGGTCGTGGGCATGGTCTCTGATCTTGCGCCTCATGTGCAAAAAGTTGTACACCCCTGTAGGGTCTTAATTATTGTAATAGTCGCACTCTCGGTCATTGAGCACGCTCTTGTAACTTCGTGTTCAATGTAGAGTTTTCGAGAAGGGCTTATGGAAGATTGGGCTCGTGACATAAGACCACTTTTATTTATGCAGCTTTAATGATGCTTGGTGTAGATATTTTAGATGCCATGTCTTTTGCTTATTCACTTGATAAATCCTACTTGCATTTTTATGGTTTAATGGTAAAACATGACTAGCCTTATGCATCCACCAGATGTATAGTACTATGCACAAAACCTACATGTACACAGTGTACTTCCGGTGTTGCTGTTAAGTTGTTTTGGAGGTTCTCTTCTTGGGAGTGTTGGCTACATTTGTCTCGCCGAAGCTGGCAAAGTGGATGAATGGTGGAAGTCACTCGTGTTTAGGGAAAGTAGGTCTTGTCGGCAAGGACATCATTGTTACTCCTTGATTCTTTCTATCTTTCCGCTGTGATTTATCTCTCAACATAGAATAATATTGTAGGTAGTCACTTAAATTAATGCTACGTAAGTTAGATAAGTACCCTACTTTAATTGGAGAACCCTGCATGTGCTAGTTGTAGTAGCCATAATTGAGGATTTTTGTAGTATGACTAAGACTTGTAATGCTAAGTTTTTGCTCTCAATTGTATCCTTGTGATAAATGTCATGATGTATAAATGGTATGCAAGTTGTTCCTGGACGATGCTCGAGGCGCATACCGAGGACTACCGAGATTATTTCACTTAAGCCATATTAGTCAATGGATGATAGTTCGGTATAGCCGAAATAATTTGGGCGGTTCATTACACCATCCTCAGGCTACAACAAATACAAATCATTGTAAAATATCAGGAATAATTTGGTTTTACTTTTTTGTTTTGCTCTTACTTGATAATAAATAGTATCTCTAGTTTTACTTGCATTTTTATTTCTGTGAGATATATTGCATCATGTTCATCTCGTGTCATTTTCTCCCATTTATAGCGTCACAACTGAGCTGGAAGTGTAGCGTCAGTGGTTGGAGGTGAGCCACTGTTTGAAAGCAATACTGCGCCAACATCCTTGACGGCGAATGTTGGAGGGTCGCATCTGGCTTCAATTGTGTCTAATTGAGTTGGAGCTGGATGCCAAGTTGATCAAGCATGATATTGCCCTCGGCGATAGATGCCAACTGTGCTACCCTAATAGTCGCATGCTTGATCTTGTACAACGGTTTACCACGTCTAGGTGGGTGGGTGTTCACCCATATGGTGTAGCCCAAATACTTGCCCACCGAGCAGGCGAATCTGTACGCGCTGGTGTGATTATGGGTGGGGACTCTGTACTGCATATGGGGCAACAAATAAATTAAATTCGTCGATCATGTGTAAGCAGTAGGCATCGATTTAGGTGATAGCAGAACACCAGAGGTGAATTGGAAGGGCTTGAGGATTGTGGAACCTCAAATGGGAAAAGGATATGATGATAGGTTGGGGTATGTACACGGACGAGTGTGAAGTTTTCTAGTTGTGAAATATATATAGTAGGTAGAGAAAAAAGGATGTAAGAGAATGTCGAAATGGACTTCGGACACGCGCTATATATTTTGCAGCGACTAATGTATGACAGGTCGATGGCAGTGGGGTATAGGGACTGGACAGATCTGAAAGACAACAGCGCATTAAAATGGAATTTTGGATGGCACATATGAGGGAAAAAAGGTCAATCGTTCCAACAGCAAAATAAGAAACTTTTATTATCGCATCTCTAGTGGAAGTCTTCGGATGTCATCCCTCGCGAATTCACAAAGCAGCTAGCCTCAGACGAACTCATGCATAGTAAGGACAGATCTTGATTCTCATATAGTCAAATGATAGAAGGAAACTATTCCCCTACTCAACGTGTTGGAAATAAACACTCCATGGCGTGTTCATGGTGTGTGTGAGTGTGTCTGAGTTGCTAGGTTAGGAAATTCACGAGTGTGTGTTCGTGAACGTGTGTGTTTGTGCTCGAGTCAAGCGTGCCCAGAGCACGAAGGTGTCGAGCGCGTTCAAGGTCGGGTGAGTCGGGTACAGGGCCGGCGCGTGCGAGGGATTGTCTCCAGCGCCTGTGTTCCATGAGACCGAGTCATAGGGAATCTGAGGGGGTCGTGTGCGTGCAAATATCCCGCTGGAGGAGGACGCCATGATCGGATCGAGCACATAGACTCAGACGTTTGTGGGCGTGCGCGTTCCGCACGGACTGGGTGCAACGGCCATGGCGGAGGAGGAGCTCCCCTGGCCTACAAATGCCCCTGTGCTCCTCAGTGTAGCCTGCCAGTTCTATTCTCGTGCGAAGAAGGCCAAGATACAGAAGCTATTGGCTCCGCGGCATTCACCGTCCCAATTTACTGTTCATCTTCTTCATCGTGTTGCCGCGCTGTGTGAGTGAGAGAGCGATTGACTCCGCGCGTTCCCAGCTGTTGAGCGTGTTCCAGAGGAAGGCCAACACAGCGATGATTTTTTCTCCAAATATTTCACATTCATCTTATTCAAAAAATTAGTCTAAATCTATGTACACCAAAAATAAGTCATGTATTTTGATGATAAAGTAATATGTTATAAACAAAATAAATGGTATCGTCAAGCATAAATTTTTGAATAAGGATAAATGCATGGTCAAATGTCGTGAGAAAAAATCAACAATAAAGTGAATAGTAATTTAAAACTGAAGTAGTACGTGTGAAGCAAGGTATTATAGACGTCAAATATATCCTAAAAGTTCAGAAACCATATATGTGATCTGCAGTTAGCTACAGTAAAGTTGGAGCTACTGACCTTGGCACCCATGGGCAAGGTAAGGGTTGCCGTCGTAGCCGTCCTGGCACCGACACGTATAGCCTATGTTTTTTGCTGCACACACGCTGTGCTCACTCTTGCACAGCATGCTGGCTGCGTCGCTGGGGCACGTCGTATTTGCGTTCATGGCCTGCGAGCTCGTCAGCGGTGGTAGGCCGCCATTCTTGACCCCCCATAAGAGCACAAGGGGAACATCAAGCGCCGCCCTCGACGGGGTCTTGTTCAAGCTGAGCAGCTCATCGGCAAGCGGCCTCTGGTCGAACCACCCCTCCTCCGCGACGAACACGTATGTCGGCAGGAACGTCAGCGCCTCGCTGTGGTTCCCGGCGTCGAGCCACCGGAGATTCACTCCGGTGGGGGAGTTGTAGTAGTTGATGGGCGCCTGGCAGCACGCCATGCCGGAGCAGTACTTGCCGGCGGCCTTCCTCCCGACGCTGCTCACCTTCTTGTCGCGGAAGGAGCAGAAGGAGGCGCAGCCGCTGACGATGCCCGACCTCACAGGCCCGATCCGGGGGTCCTCCACCACCGTCGCCACAAGGTTGCAGCCGGAGAGCACGAGCTCGTTGACGTTGGAGAGCATGTAGCCGTGGCCGACGAAGCCGGCGCCGAAGGAGAAGTTGTGGTCGGAGGTGGCGATGGCGGCCCTGTCGATGATGGAGCCGGCGTGCACCACGCGCACGGTGGCGTTGCGGAGGGAGATCTCGGCGACGCGGAGCGTGCCGTCGCCGAGGAGCAGCCGCGGCGGATCCGGGCCGGTGGTGTTGCAGGTGAGGTTGAGCCCCGGCCAGTAGCAGTGAGGTGAGCCTATTCCGAAAGGGTACGGCACGCTCACGTTGCCGCAGGTGGTGGTGCAGTTGGGCAACCCTATCGGTGGCGCTGGAGCCTCTGCCGCGGCCGCGGCCGCCGCCATCGCTAACAATGCTAGAGCTGCTACTGCTCCATAGGCTATGGCCATCGAGCAGAGTGTTCTTCTCATTGTTCACTTAGCTGCTACCAAACATATAACACTCGCACTACTTGCTTGTCTTCTTCATTTTTCAGGGCCAAACGTTCAGTTTTAGGGACAATGATGCATACCAAGTCAAGCCGATGAGCCGCCTTAGTCGTCAATATCTACGTCAATAGTTTTCTAATTTAAGGCCCCTTTGGCCTGGTTGCATCCGGCTCCAGCTCCGTAGTCCGTACTGACGCCACTGTATCGGAGCCCGGAGGAACACGTCAAAACCAGGTCCACCTGCTTCCTGCGCGGCCCCTAGGAAAAGATATATACAGAGACGGAATTGTTCTTCTCATTGTTGCTGCATGACAGGATAGTATGGAACAGTGCTGCAGCACCTCAATCTGAGCAGCACCGAGGAGGACACAATCGAATGACCAAAGAATCCCGCTGTTGGGTCGTCCTAACGTCAACCACGCTGTACAGAAATAAGGGCTTCCGGTGGGAGTGGAAACACTCATCATGCCCGCGACCGACGTACACATCCGTCATCCATCAGCTATTCAGCTTCACCTAATTTGGACGCGAAGCGGGCTTGACCCCGATGACTTGCCAATAAGTACCATTAGACTGTCTCTGTACACAGTTTCACTACATAGTTACTTAAATAATCGTGCTAGAAGAGTTTCATGGTGACGAAACTCCCCTCACATACTATGAAACTCTCCCTTCGCTTCTCTTTATTACACCAACAAAATTAATACCACAAAAAATTCATAAAATCTTCACCGACTAGCCTTATATTACGGCTACAGGGAGTGCTAGCAGCGTGAAGCAAATATTCAAGTCAAGGAAGCTGGCTGTTGCACTATTCTGCAGCTCCTATACCAATCACATTCGTTCTGATGTGCTTCCGCGGGATAAGGGGAGCATTCGAGTCTCAAGGGAATGGATGGATAGAAAAAAGTAATACACGGGTTCAGCTAAATAAAAATAAAATTCTTTTGCTCTATAAAGCTGACTAAGCACTACCGAAAATCCGGCATGTACCGTGTGTCGGAGGTTTAACCGTGTGTCTTTTCGGATACACGGCAAACACAAACTTTACCATGTGTCTTTTCCACCACGGCCTACGGCATATAGGAGCGTTTGTCGTGTGCTATTTGCCGTGTTTGACACACGATTAATGTTTTGCCGTGTGTATTATGACATTTGTGCCATACCGAATTCCGGTAGTGAAGCGTTTGGTTACCTCACGGGCAGCCGGCTGTTCCACTACCCTTGCTCTGAGTACCCACTAGCTTACGCGGAGTGCTTGCAGCGTGTAGCAAACGCTAAGAATTTTTCTTCGTCCGGACAGTGACCCAAAAGAGATAGGCATAAGGGAAGATAAACTTAGGTTCATTCCTTTTTACAACAAAATGGCTCACAATTTACAGATAGCGGGTTAGATAATTAGGACAACTGCTTTAGTTTACTCAAGAAATTAAACGGGGAGGCTGGGGCGCTGGTGTTCTTTCACGAGACAGCACTGGCGTGGTCCAATTCTCGGCCTGCACTGGCAGATGCTGTCCCATAGTGCAGGTCCAACCGCCCAGCTGAAGCAGAGGCTCGAGCGTGTGTTGAGGCATTGAGAGGGTCTAGAAATCATATATAGGAGATGCTCAAGACTACCATGGAACCCAAAGCTAAGTTGTCACATTACTTGTGAGTTGACCCAACAATAGTCTCTTACTCTTTCTAGCCCAAAAGAATAAATCATTCTAGTTTTCAACACAGTGAGTTGCATTTACCGGCCACTTCAATTCAAAACACTACTGGAAACTCGAATTTCCCTGTGTGTGTCCAATTTCCCTGAGGGTATATTCAAGGGCACACAGGGAATATCTTATTTTCTTGTCAGTTAAAAAACACACAAGGAGGGAAAATCACTTTAAAGTTCAATAAGCTGATGAGAAAATTGTGGATAATTCACTTATAGTTTATCATCCGTTGCTCCTGTAGTTGTAGATTTGTATGAGGGAGATCATCGAGTTAGTAAGCTTGATGGTAGCACAAGACGCAAAGTTTAAACAGATTTGGGCTACCCGGGGTATAATACACTATGATGAACTTTGTGGTTACATAGGGTTTCATGTCACAATGTCCTTTTATTGGATGACCTAGGCCACCTTATATAGGCCGAAAATCGGGTTTACAAGTCGATTTCAATATAAACCTACTAGACTACAACAAGGAAGTATATCCATCTAGATTTTGATTAATACTCCGAGATATCCGTGCTTGATCCGCATGACAGACCGTAATCCTTGCTGGCCACGTCATCACCAAACTTATCCAGCAAACAGGTGCTTCCTTGTGGGCCACCTCAGGGTCGGCCACAACCTTATAAGATGTGGACCCACACTGACTATCTCCCCTACTGATGATGGGCCTAGGAGTACCCGTATTCCACAGCTCCTTAGTCCACCAATATGGAAATATAAGTTAGCTCCAATTATTTTTATTTAATTGTGCCCTATTGGAGGCATATTGCCCTCGTATCATATTGAGTTGCATACACCAATTAATTCAACAAAAATTTAAAAATTTAAGCTGATGAGAAAAGATAGTCATATCAATTATATACATCAAATGTTTTGTCTTCAGATAAATTCATAATAAATATTTAATTATAAATATTTCCTTTTAGAAGGACAACAATATGTTCCACCGCCCCTGCACCACGGGCCCGTACTACCCCTACAAGCGGCTTGTAGCGACCCTTCGTCTACCGCCAACCACCCAAGTCAGACATGCGCCCGGCAACCGACTAGCACGGGTCGCAGCTCCAAGAGCCGCTCCCCTCGCACTCATAGGGCCCTCCATGCACCATGTGGGCGCAGCTCTACCAGCCGCGCACCTCCTGCCCGCAGCTCCTCCAGCCACCATGCAGGGCAGCAGGGGGACACCGCTCTCAGTCTCTCGCCACCACGCTCGCAGGTTGCGGGCTGCTCGCCTCGGTCGTCATCACGAAGCCACTTGATGTCTTTGATTGGGCTTTTAACCTTCTTTTGCTTCTCAAAAAAGCCAAAAGTCCAACCAAAGGGCAAGACTCGTGTCACGTGCTTTGACCAAAAGTTGCTTTCCCCCGTTCAAAGTTCACAGCCGGGCTCGCCCTGCTTCTAGAGGTTGTGGAGGGCAGTTTTGGGGGTATATTACCCACCTGCCATTCCTTATATTGCAGGTACCAATTTGTTTTAGAGTCCTTTTGGTTGAGCTTCTTGGAAGAGCTTTTGCTTCCTAAAAGCTCAAAGCCAACCAAAAGGGCGAACCTGAGGAAGAGGTTTCAAGCAAAAGCTGCTTTCCACTAGTTCATTTTTCACAGGGCGTGCAAATGAGCTTTCACCGGCTGCGAAAACGCCAGTTTCGACGAATTTACCCGCACTACCATCGGTTATGGGTAACGGTTCGCGTTCCTTTTCCTTTCGCCTCCCATTCCTGTCTGCCCCCTTCTCGCTCGAGCCCTCTGCATGCTAGGGTTTCACCGAACACGCGTGCCCTGCGCGACCCCCGCTGTCCCGTAATGCGGCGGCCCTGTGCAACCCCACGACCCTCGAGGCCCCAGACGAGTGGATCCGCGCAGCTCCCGACGCCCCCCCCCCAAGCCCGAAGCCCGACGTGGTCTAGGCACACCACCAATGCCCGTCACGCGCTGCTTCCACTCGCGCCAGCCCACGAACCTGCCGTCCCCGTTTTCCGTGCCGGTGCCCCCTCCGTTGCTGCCCCCTACAGCCCTCCATCGATCTGCAGGTAATCCTCTGTTCTCTGATCCTCTATTCTCTGTTTTTTTCTTGCACAGATTGTAGAAACAAGATAATTATGGAACAATTTGAATCTAGAATAGCTCAGCATGGTGTATATGGTGGTTACTGAATGAAATCATTCATTTTTTCTGTTTCATTCAAGAATGAGTGATAAGGCAGATAGGGGTGATACTATTTTGAGGATTTTGATCGATGTAGTTAAAGGACAGATAGAAGAGGGGAATGGGCCAATGGGACTTTTCACCAAGACCGATTGGAAAAGTCTGGTAGCTAACTTTGAACAGAAAGCGGGTTAGAAAAGAACACAAAAACAACTGAAGAACAAATTGGACAATATCAAAAAGTAGAACATATGGTTCAATGAGTCGAAGAATTGTGCCAGTGGTCTTGGATGGGATGAGGGAAAACAAACAGTTGATTGCTCTTAAGGAATGGTGGGCCTAACACCTTGCGGTAAGATATAGTGACATTGTTAATTTTTCTCTTTTTCCATGCTATGATGTGTATTTGTAATTGTTTGTTCAATTAATTTTCAGAGATGCAATTTCCTTGAGAAAAGAATCAAATGCAACCTTGTGAGGTTCAAAAAAAGGTCCCCAGCATCTTGATGATCTCCATATATTATTTGACAAGGTACATGTTAGTGGGGCTACGGCATCTTGTCCTGGATGGAGATATATCCTCTGATGAATCAAGTGATGATGATGTGGCTGAGGTACAAAGAACTGAAGATAATGATGACGTCAAGCTGGCTGTTGAAGAAATCAAAATCTGGAAAAAGGAAACGCAAGGGCTCATGTGCTCCAACCGAAGAGAAGGAT
>OAMR01000024.1:3887939-3905245 GCA_900205405.1 Echinochloa crus-galli | reverse complement strand
ACGGACATCAAACACCGTACCCAGCACCTTGCTCTCCAAAGTACCATGGCCGCCATCTGTCAACAACTTGGTAGCCTATTGACTTCACCCATGCTTCAGTTCCAGTGTGAGGAATGCACAGGTCATGGTCTCCGCTACAACATGACATAGACAGGCATTGTTACATATGCTCTTAGGAAGCTCTTAGACATGTTTCTATTACATTGTTCTATAAAAATGAAACAAGAATCATTGTCTCCACTACATTATGTGTCCACAATTTTTTTTAGATATACGTTCTTAGCATAGCACCACAAGTATTCAGGATGTTACAAGAACAATGTTAAATACATAGCCCAAAGTAAGTTTTGATTAAACTTAAACACGTAACAAAAGGTCTGATGTAAAGTTCAAAAGCGATGTGAATGTGAACGGGAAAGCATATATAGTAACTACTAACTAAAGTTTATCACAAGTGGACAAAGATAAATACGTAGAATAAGTACCAAATAGAACAAAGCGCAAGGTAAACAATATTGATTATTAGCCACGACCCTTAATTTTTTAAAAGGTTCTGATAAAATCTCTCAAAATTATTCCCGCACGGGTTGTGGACTAGTAAAATAAAATTATATACTATAACATTTACATCTCATTAATAAGAAATAAATTTCACTCGTCCAATTCTAAGCCCCTACTTTTCTGCGTGCTATCTGTCTCCTGCTTACCGTTTTGTATTCACCTATGTTTTATTCATATATCTTGTAGAAAACAAGTTAACTGATTTGTTATTAATATGTTTACCACCATTTATTGAATGACTACAATTGCAACTATGATTTTTAATGGCTATTTTTAATGATTACTTTTTGAAAGGAGTCCACACGTAATAAAGAGACAAAAGATCTTTCTTACGTGCTTTTGCCGAATACGTACCGAATGCATGGATTATTGATAGATAGCTCGCCCGTAGCTATATATCGATCAAGATTGGCTTTGCGAGCCGTACAAATGGAACTGTCTGGTATCAAGCCGGCACGTTCCAGTTTTTTTTATCTAAACGTTTTTCTTCCTTTGTCAGTTTCAGGAAAAACTGACTGGCACGCCTCCGGAATTCGAAAGCCAGGGCCACGTGTGAAGCCAGCTAATTCGGCTTGCTGTGTGCTTGGCGTAGACTGCAGATTTTACGTCAACACTTCCACTTGCAAATGCGTCCAGTTGCGTCAGGATTTTCATAAATCTCACCCAAAGGAAATTTAGTGACCACTGTTATAGCAAATGACTGAAAATAATGCCGTAACTTCCTTGAGGTGATGAATATAGCATAAAGAAGTTTTTGAACCTGAGGATACCGGACTTTAGATGCAGAGAGTACTTCGCTGGTGTAGTGTACTGGCCGTTTTACTGGAAGTACATGGCCTTCCTCCTTTCGCTCAACCACGATCACTGTACTGACTACATGTGTAGTAGCAGCTATGTAAAGAAATAGATGATCACCTTTGACTGGGGCTACTAGAACTGGTGGAGTAGTCAAGTAGGTCTTGAGTTATTCAAAGGCTTGGTTGGCTTCATTTGTCCAGATAAAGTTGTCTTGCTTCTTGAGTAGCTTGAAGAAAGGGAGTCCCTTTTCCCCAAGCCTAGATATAAATCTGTTTAGTGCCGCAATGCAACCTGTCAGCTTCTGGACTTCTTTAATATTCTTGGGTGCTTCCATGTTGAGGATAGCATTGATCTTCGCAGGGTTTGCTTCAATGCCACGATGGTTGACAATGAACCCGAGTAGTTTGCCAGCTGGAACACTTAGTTGGGTTGAGCTTCCAGTGAAATGTCTTGAGATTAACGAACGTTTCTTGTAAGTCAGCAATGAAGTCTTCTGGCTTTCGTGTCTTCAAGACTACATCATCAACATTTGCCTCTACATTGTTGCCGATTTGAGATGATAGGCACGTCTGTATGGCTCGCTGATATGTAGCACCTGCATTCTTCAACCCAAATGACATTGTAGTATAACAAAAAGCGCCAAAAGGGGTGATGAACGATGTTTTGATCTGATCCTCTTTCTTCAAGGCTATCTGATGATAACCTGAATAGTAGTCGAGAAAACAGAGTAGTGCACAACCTGCCATGGAGTCCACAACTTGGTCAATGCGCGGTAGACCCATGGGATCTAGGGGGCAATGTTTGTTAAGATCAGTGTAGTCAACACACATCCGCCACTCGTTGTTGTTCTTTTTCCTGACTAGGACTGGATTAGCCAACCACTCTGGATGGAAAACTTCTTTGATGAAGCCAGCCTTGAGTAGTTTGGCAATTACCGCCTTGATCGCTTCGCGTCGTTCGTGATCGAATCATCGCAGTCTTTGTATTTTAGGCTTTGCACCTTATTTGACATTGAGACAGTGCTCGGCAAGCTCCCTTGGAACACCAGGCATTTCAGCAGGTTTCCACGCAAATATATCTTTATTAGCACGAAGGAACTTGACGAGCGCGTCTTCCTATTTACAATCTAAACCAGCCCCGATTAGGGCAGTTTTGGATGAATCGTCCATCTCAAGGTCTACAGTTTTAAGCTGTACATCCTCAGAGGGCTTGAAGCTAGTGCTTGTTGACTTCTTGATTGGGACTTCTAGCTCTTCTTTCTTCGATTTCTTTGCCAGGGCGAGTACTTCGAGCATCTGGGTTGGGACTTGGGACGCAGCAGCATACTCCACGGCTTCTACATCGCAGTCGTAGTAGATTTTTAGGTCTCCCTTGAGCGAAAGGACTCCGTTAGGAGCCGGCATCTTGAGAACAAGGTACACATAGTGCGGGATCGCCATGTATTTGGCGAGGGCTGGACGCCCAAGGATCGCATGGTACGATGTCTCAAAATCAGCCACTTCAAACTTGATGTACTCAGTTCTATAATTGGCTGCTGTACCAAAGGTGACTGGTAGTGTAACTTGTCCTAGGGGAATCGCGGCATTGCCTGGAACAATGCCATAGAATGGAGTCTCCATGGGTTTCAAGAACTTGGTGATATCAAGCCCCATCTTCTTGAATGTCTTCGCAAAGATGATGTTGAGCCCACTTCCTCCGTCGATGAGTACCTTGGTCAGTCTGGCATTAGCCACGACTGGATCTAGAACCAAGGGGTAACAACCTGGGTTGGCAAAGTTGGTCCACTGATCCCCTCTGGAGAAGGTAATCGGAACCTCAGACCACTTGAGATATGTTGGAATGATTGGTTCTACCGCCATGATTTCGCGCAGAACCAATTTCTTGGAGCGATTGGAGCAATTCAGGGTTTCACCCGTGAACAAACATCCATTCCATTTTGCAAAGTTCAGTGGAGTAACCACACTGAGAGGGAAGCAACTTGGGAGAAAGAGTCAGTGCTGAGAGAGAAGTACCCGCACCTGTTTAAGCCTTAGGTATACCCAAATCTCGAGTTCGAGATTCTCGTGAGGGGGGAAGACTGTAACATCCCGTAATTTTTTCGCAGGAATGTTGAATGCAAAAATGTGAATTTCAAAATATTTGGTGAATTGTTGTGCATGCAAACAAACATATAAGATTGTCTTCTATTTTGCTTCCTTTATTCTTAGCTTTCTTCGATTTCTTTGCCAGGGCGAGTACTTCGAGCATCTGGGTTGGGACTTGGGATGCAGCAGCATATTCCACAGCTTCTACGTCGCAGTCGTAGGAGATTTTTAGGTCTCCCTTAAGTGAAAGGACTCCGTTAGGAGCTGGCATCTTGAGAACAAGGTACACGTAGTGCGGGATCGCCATGTATTTGGCGAGGGCTGGACGCCCAAGGATCGCATGGTATGATGTCTCAAAATCAGCCACTTCAAACTTGATGTACTCAGTTCTGTAGTTGGCTGCTGTACCAAAGGTGACTGGTAGCGTAACTTGTCCCAGGGGAATCGCGGCATTGCCTGGAACAATGCCATAGAATGGAGTCTCCATGGATTTCAAGAACTTTGTGATATCAAGCCCCATCTTCTTGAATGTTTTCACGAAGATGATGTTGAGCCCGCTGCCTCCGTCAATGAGTACCTTGGTCAGTCTGGCATTAGCCACGACTGGATCAAGAACCAGGGGGTAGCGGCCTGGGTTGGCAAAGTTGGTCCACTGATCCCCTCTGGAGAAGGTAATCGGAACCTCAGACCACTTAAGATATGTTGGAGTGATTGGTTCTACTGCCATGATTTCACGCAGAAATAATTTCTTGGAGCACTTGGAGCGATTCAGGGTTTCACCCGTGAACAAGACAGCAACAACATTTTCGACCTGGGGAAAAGCATCTCCTGTATCGTCGTTTTCTTTATCTTCCTTCTTGTCCTTGGGCTTGTCTTTTTCGTATTCCTGATTGAGAAACGCTCTTTTTAGGTGATGACAATCCGCCATTGAGTGCTTGCTATTGGGATGATAGGGGCATGGTTGATTCAAGACTGATGTTAAGGTCTTTGAGTTCTTCTTCCGCGCTGGGCGCTCGACTGCCGCGACTGTGTTGTCTGGCTTGCGCTTTTTATTGCGGTTGAAGTCACGCCTGTTGTTGTTATTGCGGCAATCAGGACTACTCTTGCTAGAGTTGTTAGCACCATTGTTGTTGTTGTTGTCCCTTCGCTTGTCAAAACGTTCGCGTTCACGATCATCTTGATCAGCCCAATCTGCAGCCATACGCCTCAGTTCTGATATAGATTCTGGGCGTCTTCTCCCAAACTCACGATGCAACTCACGAGCCCATAAGCCGTCGTGAAAGCAGTCAATGATTTCTCTGTCTGACACATCGATGATGGTGGCCCTTTTTTCAAAGAACCTGTTGATGTATTTCCTCAACATTTCTCCTTTTTCTTGTTTACAGGCTGCCAATTCAAATTGAGTTCCAGGGCGTGCCCAAGTTCCCTGAAAGTTGGCGGTGAATTTTCTTGTAAGCTCTTCCCAAGTGTCAATGGATTCAGGATGGAGGCCCTCAAGCCATATGAGGGGTGCTGTATCCATCATTATTGGGAAGTATCTGACTTTGACGTCGTTGCTTCCTCTTGCCATGGTTATTGCTGTCGAGTAGACTCGTAACCATTGCTCTAGATTTTGCTTGCCTGTAAACTTCTCGATTCTGGTTGTCTTGAATTTACTTGGTAGCTGGACCTTGCGGATGCGCCTGGAGAATGCTGGGAAACCATCATACTTATCTGGAGATAGCTGTCGTCCTCTGCCATCATAGCGTCGTGGATAACGATCACGGCTGCCGTAGTTAGAACCATGGCTTGGATCGCTACTGCCCTCTGAGTCATAGTGGCGTCGACCTCTCCTATGATCTCTGTCTCATGGAGGATGATCATTGTCATCATCACCAGAAGGATCATTGTCAGGTTGATTGTCTCGGTTACGCCTTCGATTGTCACGATTGCTAGGCTGGTGATCACCACACCCGCGATCGCGGTTGTTGTTGCGTGAGGGGTCGTTTCGCCTTGATGGTTGACCCTGAGTATGGTCAAGTGCTCCATATTGCTGCTCAAATTCTTCTCTGCAGCGTATTTCAGCCGCAATTCTGTTTGCTCTGCTAGCATCAATGGTCGAACGGGCGTCGCGATTCACGTTGATAGCTTCGCGTAGATCAGGGAGCGGAGGTCCTGCTGGAGCGCGTGCCCCAACAGGTGGTGCTTGTTCCCGACTCAGATGAGGTGACTGGATTGTTGGCCGGCTATGTTGCGGTCTTGGATGTTGCGTCCCGTCCTCAATGCCTTTGCGAGCATGTTCCAGAAGAGTAAGGGTGTGCCTTAGCTGCGTACGGCTTGGATTTTGAGAGTTCACCGTATTTCTAATCAGCTCTGCTGCAACATCGAGATTTACCGGGGTGTTCTGTAGAACAGCTTGATCATTGACCATCTGAAAGTTTTGTTCGAGGTTGCGAGTTGTAACATCCCGTAATTTCGTAGGAAATTGTTGAATGCAAAAATCCGGAATTTCAAAAATTTTTGGTGAATTGTTGTGCAAGCAAACAAACATATAAGGTTGTCTTCTATTTTGCTTCCTTTATTCTTAGGCAATTTAAATGAAATTTAAAATCAATTTGAAGTGCCAAGGACCAAATAGTGTGATTTGGTTTTGTTTGGCTTTGTTGGATTTTTGGTTGGTTTGAATTCAAATTCTAGATTTGAATTCAAACACTAACTAGCCCAAACTAATTTCCAACCTGCTAACTGTTCTTGGGCCCAATCTTCCAACCAAAGTCCAGCTAACCCCCTTGAACTCTCTTTCCAACTCAGCAAACCAAACCAGCCCGTCCGGCCTTTCGGCCCGACCGCCGGCCCAGCTAATCCACCCGCGCCCCTCCTTTCCCCTCAGCCGCTGACCGGTGGACCCTCCCCGAGCGCTGTTCTTCTTCCTCCTCCCCGCTCACGCACCGCGCGCGTGCCGCCCGTCGCTTTCCCGCGGCGCCGCCCGGCCAATCCCCGCGCGGGAGCCCCTGTGGCCCGACCGGATGTTGCCGCGTGTAAAGGCGCGCACGCCAAGGCCGCATCGCCGTCCGTGCCCACGCCAAACCCTAGCTGCCGCCCTATAAAATCGCCACGATCCCCGCTTCCTTGTCCAAGACGCCGCCGCCCCAATTGGGGTTCTTCCAGCCTGCGTCCGAGGGAGAGAGGAGATGAAGGTGTCGTGGTGAAGAAGGAGGTGGAGCAAGGCCAGCCAGGGCGCAGAGAAGAAGCCGAGAGTCTTCCCCACCGACGTGCCGCAAGCGGGAGCGCCGCCGCCGTGGAGGTCGCCGGAGGAGGCCAAGCAGGAGCCGTTCGTGGGAGCTCGAGCATCACCAAGCTACCGCACATCCACACCGACCTGCTGCGATCGTCTACTTGCCCTGAGGTGAGCCGCCCGCGAAGAGCCCCTCCTACCTCTGTTTCCCTTCCCGTCGCCGCGCCGCCGTCGCGTTGCAAGCCCCCTGTCCCGGCCTTCGTGCCGAAGATCTTCTGCAGGACCCCGTCGCGCCGCTGTCGCTCCCGCAAAACCGCCGTCGCCCTACTGTCCTTGGCCGCTGTGGCCGCCGTACGCCGGGGATGCCCGTGCCGTGCGCGCGCGCCATGGCCGCGCCGCGAGCAGGCCAGGAGCCTCCCCCGCGCGCGCGTGAGCCACGACCGCGGCCAAGGCTTGGCCTTGCGTCCGCGCGTGCTTGCAACCCGTTTTTCGTGCCTGCTCGTGAGCCTGTCGCCGCTGTCCGAGCGTCGCCGGCCGCCGTGTCCTGGTCGCCGCCGCCGCTCGCGTGTGGGGGTCGTTTTGCCGACCAATGAACCGTCATCGCCGCGGACTTGGGACGCCAGGGCCCCGCGCGCGTATGTGAAGCCTAGCCAAGCCGAGGGCCGTGGCCCAAACCTCTTTTCCGCTCGCCGCCGAGCCAGCGTTGCCGTGAGTCGGACTCGCCGGCGCCGCGCCGCCGCGTCGGTGATGCGTCCAGCCAAAGCCACACGCACGCACACACCAACTCGCTGCACGACCCCCCACAGAAGATCCCGGCAGCCGCAGACCGATCCCGTAGACCCGGCTCACATAGACCAGACTCACGGTCCATGATGAACCGCGCCCACCATCCTGAACCAAGCCAGCCAGCCATCTTGGGCCGCCAGCCCAGCCTTCGTGGGCCTAAAGCTTTCGGCAAAGTCCAGATCTGCTCCCTGAACTATCTTGGCCCAGCCACTCTCGGCCCATTTCCAGCCCGCGAATTCTTTTCCTTTTTCCTTTTCTTTTAACAGCGCTGACAAGTCGGCCCCACCTAACAGCGACCTAGGAGACTGACCTGTGGGCCCAGTTGACCCGCTAACCCCGCTGACCATTGACCGTTGACTGGTCAATGTTGACCAAGTCAACGCTGACGTCATCCGGGCCACGATGACGTCAGCAAAGCCGGCCCCACTGATGACGTCATGCTGACGTCAGCAGTGATGACGTGGCACGCCCTGGTGCTGCCACGTGTCCCAGCCTGATTGATTTCCTTTTTTCGGAATTATTTAATATTTTCAGAAAACGATTTAAACTTCAAAAATTAATAATAATTCAACGTAGCTTAGAAAAATATGAAACCAGTTTCTTTATTTTTCTAAAAACATGAACTACGCGTTAGTGTAGAGTTTGATGTTGTTTGGGTCTTCTTGCTTCATCGTTTTGGTGTTTCTTTGCTAGTAGCTCCCGTTTTTATTTTCTTTCCGCGATCCTAGGAGACCCGGAGAGTCCAGAGGAGGGCGTCTACTACCTCAACTACCTCTATGAAGTTCAAGAGCAAGTCCCAGGTTCACGCCCAACCATTCTCTAAAATACCTATTAGACATGCAAACTAGTCTGCTAGCGCTTTATTTATTCGCGTAATGATGATATACCTGCACCGCCATTTATCTACCCTGATTCCTTGCTACGTAATAACAACTCGATCGTTTGATCGAGGTGCTTGGGGACTACACTCGGGTAGTCCCTACGGGGTACCTGTTGCGGGTACATGGATACTTGTTTATTTGGGAATTTTGAGGAGTTTGGGCGGCAATACCTGTAATGGGTGCCGATTGCGGACCGTTGCGGCGGATCGCTTTTGATGCTGATGCTCGCTTTACCGACAATTAAGGACCGAGTCGAGACCGTCTTTCAGACGTGGATTACAGTGCTCACCATCTACCCAGAATGGGGAGTGTTCCAGCAAGCCTACTGAGTGCGGTACCAGGACTGTAGGAGATTCGAGTATGATATGTGTAAGGGGGCCTCGTTGCGGCGTACTCTCCCTGATTTACCACAGCCCCCGACTTGCCCCGGTGGGAAGGTTTCACATCCCTGGGGCAGATGTTAGCGTGCAGATGTTTCCCGAGCCCAGGGAAGCAGGGTGGTACTGTTACTCTTTAGGGTCTTTGCTGTGGGCTGTGTCTCAAGGCGGCTAGCTACCGTCTGCAGCCCGGATGGGTCCTAGAGCGCAACCTCTGCAGAGTGAAAACTATACGTATAGCCGTGTCCACGGTCACGGACGATCCTTCATCTGGCTTTTCCTGATTAGCATGGGATTTTGCTTTCTCACCTCATCCTTGTTTTGGATCATGAGAGGTTGGACCAGCGTTTGCTATTGAGACAATGTGGGAAGGGAGCTCACCGAGTCGACTAGTGAGTGAAAGGAGTTGGTGGATGATTATTGCGGGAACCTGTTGAGGCAGGACGAGCCCGATGTGGTTGTGAGATTGATGGTTGGTTTTGGGGAGTGTGAACTCTTCGGTGAGGATAGGAGTTGGTGATGAGATAAACTTGGTTATATTGCTGCTGCGCGCATAGGAAAACCCCAGCTTATACTCCTTGGATATTTTATTACTAGCTTAGGCCACTATAAAGCATTGCTGCATATTATGGTTGATGACGTGGACCTGTACCATTTCCTTGGGGACAGCCTTTGGGTACACAGGAGAAGACTCCGAGTACAAGATGGACGACGACAAGAGGGCTGTGCGCTGCGCTCAAGGATGCCTGTGGAGGTGAAGGCCTGAAGCACCAGAAGCTTATAGCTATCCGCTGCGTAGTGTTTCCTTTCTGTCGTTTAGCCCAGTGGGCTTGTACCTTATCGCTATGTATTTCTATCATGTTTGAGCACCTAAATCAATGTATGGATGTGATATTCTGCTGAAATGAGTTCTGTACATGATAGTTGTTGATTCTGGGACTATCACAAGGGTACAGGGAGTCAGATTCTCGTAATTGGGAATCCGGTTCGTTTCAGTTGGTATCAGAGCCGTACTTGACCGTAGTACACAGCCCTAGACCGGAGAATTTGGACAGAAGCTCTAACTAAGTCTATTGCTATACAGGAAATCCCTTGAACTATTTCTTATTCACCCCTTATGCTGTTGTTTACTCATCTAACCTTGCTAACTCTTGCTACTAACAACCCTCTAACCAAGTGGCTGATGATAGTCTTGTGCTCATCGTCATGCCATAGTAGATGTAGTCCATGACCACCACGGGACCAGCCACGATCTTTAAGCCGATTAGATGTGTTTATCTTTGAGGTTCCAGGAGTTGGCCTCGGGGTAACACAAGTGTCTAAGGTGTAATGCTTTGATTGAGTGTTCGGTCCCTGTGGCTGTTTTTGCCGCTTTCTTGTTGTTCCTCTTGAGTGTAGCTTAGTGTTTAAGTTTCATGTGTGCAACTCCTACAGCTAGATTGCGAGTGCCTATAACCCTACCTGACCACCACTTATCTGATTTGTGAATTTCAGAAAATGTCAGCCAGAAGGTCGAGCCGCCGGTTGACCCGTTCTGAGGAAGCTGAGCTAGAAAAGGCAGCTATGACAGGTCAAGGTATCAAGCGAGGCAGAGGCAGAGGTCGTGTAGTGAGCACACCAACACCTAAGGATAACCCTTCAGAGGCCACAGAAATGGAGGAAGAACAAATAGTGACAGAGGCACAAGTGCCACCACCAGCCAACCTGGCAGAAGTGATGACTGCTCAGACTCAGTTGATGCAACAGATGACACTAGCCAATGCCCAGATGGCACAGGCAATGCAACAGCTTCAGAGAGTTCAGAACCAACAGGGTCACCATGGGGAAGACCTCCAGAATAAGATTGAAAGGTTCATCAGATTGAAGGCACCCACGTTTGACTACTCAGACGAGCCACTAGATGCTCATGATTGGCTCAGAGCTATTGAGACCAAGCTAGACTTGACAAACTACACTGATGAAGAATGTGTAGCCCTAGCGGCACACCAGCTTAAAGGGGAAGCTAAAGCTTGGTGGGAGAGCTACTGTGACTCTCACGAGAACCCAGCACAAATCACATGGCTAGAGTTCTGCGAAGCATTCAAGAAATACCATATTCCTGAACAAGTGATGGTCCACAAAGCTATGGAGTTCAGAACAATGAAACAGGGAAGCATGTCAGTGGCAGAGTACGCTCGACACTTTGCTAAAATGTCGAGGTACACCCCGGAAGAAATCACCACCGAGAAGAGGAAGCAATTCTGGTTCCAGAGAGGTTTACACAGAGGACTTAGAATGGCGCTTGCTACCAGCAATCATAGCTCACTTCAAGAGATGATTGACAGGGCCATAGCAGTGGAAAAGGAAAGAACTGACCTAGAAGATACTTGGAGAGTCAAGAAAAGAAATGCCGAGCAACAGCACAACATGCTTCGCAGGGGATCCCAGCAGAACCTAAGCCAAGGAGGAATGGGATTGGTCAGAAGTGCAATCCTGAACAATGAGAACAGGACTGGTGTCAACAACAGCGTAGAGAAAACGATCACTAACTATCCCGCTCAGGAAAGTTCAGATCGGAAACAGAACTGCACCCTAGAAGACAGTGACAAGACACCTCTAGTATGCTTCGGATGTAGAAGACCAGGTCACAAGTCGTTTGAGTGCCCAGATGGAAAGAACAAGCAGCAGTCTACAGCCATCAGAGGCCGACTCACCCACGTGACTGAGGGAGACGTCGAGGATGTTCCTGACGTGATACTCGGAGAGTTCATGGTAAATGGTACTAAAGCTGTGGTACTATTTGATTCTGGTGCAACAGGATCGTATGTCTTGTCGAAGTTTGCCACAAAACAGTCACTCCATACAGTGCCTAGAGCTTGACCCATAGTCACTACCTCACCACTAGGAGAGCTCAGATGCGACCAAGTATGCCCAGCAGTTGGCATGTGATGGCACTCCTTACGGCCTACAGATAAATCCGCAAGCGGATGGATACCGATGTAGCTTTCACCGGGAGTATTCCAGGTATCGATTTCCACGGAGAACGAGAAGTGGTCTGAATCTAAACTAAGTTGTCCTAGGTAGATAAGTTGGATGGAAATGGAGTGAATGAAGTGGATGAAACGGAATGGATGAGGTGGGTGACGACAACAAGGAGAGAAGAGAAGAGTTAGGAGGGTAGAGAGGGTACAGGTCTCGTAAAAGTATTCTTCCGACTACGGAGCAATTCAGAAGATACGAACAATTACTTGCTTCGGGACTATAGAGCCCCTGGCACACAGAAAGGGATGAGAAGGGGTGCCAGTTACCCTAAACCTTGGGTCCTAAGACACCGGAACTAACATGATGGACTACAGAGTCCGGAAGGGCTGTCACCACCTTACGGCTACAACCTCCGTTGCGACGGGCGGATTCTAAGCTAGTCTCAAGTATAGGCACCACGCCTACACTAGTTGACTAGTACTTATCTACTGCGCAGACAGATAAGCACTCAAGCTAGGCAGCTAGCATACAATTATACTATACTACTAAGCATTGAACACCGACACTCCGGCTCCTCTCCCGGACGCTCACCTCTCCTCTCTCCCTATTCTACTTGATACAAGTGGCAGAACTTCGCAACGCTCACTTATCTCTTGTGTTGTGTGTTTGATGCAGGTGTAGGGGCCTTCAATTTATAGCCGGAGAAGGACGGTGGAGTGGAGCAGCGGCCAAGGCAACCAGGGGGTCGGTTCCCCTGATTCGGCCGAAGATCCTGGTTCGGCCGAACTGCCCGGTTCGGCCGAACCAGAGGATCCACCGCCTCTGCATCCAAGGGCTGGGGGAAGCTCCTGGGGTCGGTTCCCCACTTCGGCCAAACGGGCCCATTCGCCCGAAGTGGGCCCAGCCCTCCTTTGCACTGCCTTAGCCTGGACATGTGTTGGGCTGGCTCCTGGGGTCGGTTGGTGCGTCGGTTCGTCCCCTGGGCTGGCCCGGAGGGCCTCTTGTGGACTTGTGGGTCCTTGTCGGGTTGAGCTCGGGCCCAGGGTGATGTGGCGGGAGCCCGAGATGAGTTGGCGGTCGTCCTGCGTGGTTTGCACCGTCATTGGATGACGTGTACGGCTCCCACCGACTCGTACAGCTAAGGGGGGTAACCGGCCTAAACGCGTCGTTCGGCCGAATCGGTCATTTCCGACCCTATATGCCGTGTTTCTCCATTTTATACCTGCACACGGGACAATCACCAAAACTCATGGAAATAGTCAGTAGTAAGCCCTATAGCTATGGTGCGTGTCACCGTTGTGTTCATTTTATACTTGGTTGGAGGTCGGAAATCGGTCTGTAACGACCGCCAACAGCATGGAACTAGGAGGACTAGGATTCACTGCAGACCTGACAGTACTGAAGTCCGATGGCATTGACGTGATCCTTGGCATGGATTGGTTGACAACACACCGAGGCGTGATCAGTTGCTCACCAAGGTCAGTAGTGTTGACACACCCAAGTGGTCTGAAGGTATCAGTCACTACAGCGTTGGGCCCTATTCGCGACGCCTCCAAGTGGTCGCTATATGGGGTATTTGGTCGCAATACATAGAGATTACGACAGATTCAGTCCGTCGGCAGGCGTCGCACACTACAAGGTTTCTTGGCTAATGCAACGCTACACATGCGCAACGCCACTTTTTTGGTTGTCATAGGGGGGTCATATCGCAACCTTTATACAAAATGGTAGCAATATAGTCCTATAATGCAACGAACTAAAAGTGTTGTTTAGGTGTGACTTTTGGTTGCAATAGAGGTATATTATTGCAACTATATTGGGCTTGGGTTGCAATTATTTGGAGTTATTCCTACGTCACTTTAGAGTTGCAATAGCACCATTATTTTGTTGCAATAATATGCTATTGTTGCAACTATATTTGTAATGGTTGCTTTTGTTTGGTGTTTTTAGAGCGATTTTTCCATGTTGCAATAAATTGCAGTGGTGTTGCGATTGATAGATGGCTATTGCAACAAATACTCTAATGTAGATGCAATAGCTTGTGACTATTACAATAACTTTTTAGAGTTGTAAAAATCTTCTTTGGTATTGCAATTGTGATTTTTTTATTGCAACAAAATACCTAAATGGATGCAATATGGTTTCCCTATTACAAACCCATTTAACATATAGAAAATAGTAAATCAGTTCTAAAATTTTTGAAACTCATATAAGAAGACTTATATGTACTCTATTATATACAAAAATATACCAGCCTATATAAGATAATTATTTTTGTGTCTTACTTCACAATGGAGCAATAAAATGAAAAAAAGAAAACTATGGAACATTAATTAGTGCACTGAACAACTCAAACACAAGATCTAAGGTGCACAAATGACTCCACTTAACCACGGAAATGCTTTGGAGATTGAGAGCATATTTGGCATTAACATATTTGTACTTAATAACCTGCGCTCTGGCCGCCAGAAAAAAAAACAGACAAATTCAGAGAAAAAAGAGCGGTTAAGGGGAGTTGAACCCTGCCGAAAGAGAAAGCACATCCCGCACCTTACCATTGAGCTATGCATTCGTTTATTCATTTTCTAGGTATATTGAGTTATTTATATATATAGAATTCTGTTTTATTCGAAAAAACAAAAAAAGGAATAATAACTTTGGAAAAATAGAGGAAGCAAGGATTCAAACATGGGTGCCGGGATTAGATACTTAATCACCTTACCACTGAACTACATCCATCAAATGTGGTTGTATTTGACACGTTAGCTAAAAATAGCATCCGGCAAAGGAAACGGTGACCACGTGCTAGCGCGCAATTGGCTCAAGGGCGACATGGACCGCCCTTGCGCAATCCTACTGGAACCGGTTTGGCCTATCCCATCAGACCACGTGGCGGGAATTAAAAATGCAGAAAACATACCAAAAGTGCTACAACTAGGATTTGAACCTGTAAAGCATTAGTATCTTGTAGACATATTGTAAAGTGTTTGAAACAATTGTGTATAGTGAAAGATGATTTTGAACAAACTATCATGCATTGAAACCATAGATATTAAAATTCCTTTGGAAGGCTAAAAAATACGAAAAAAATAGAAGCCACATCCAAGAATTGAACACGAGACTTAAGCTTCAAATTAGACTACTCAAACCACTACACCACATGTTGTCTTGGGCAAAGTTTTGACCGTTAGCCCTTAAGTACTAATATTTGTAGTCATATATGCCACGTCGACACTATCACCATTGGCCACCTACGCCATGTCACCGTCCGAATTGCCACGCCACCCGGCCCCCCATCGGCCACGTCACCCTGCCGCCGCCGGCCTCGTCGTCACCGGTCACCCTGCCGCCGCCGGCCTCGTCGTCACCGGCCACGCCACCCGGCCGTCATCGGCCACGTCACCGGCCACCATTGTCACGCCATCCGGCCACCGTCGGTCAGAATATTTGTAAAAAAAAGGTGGGAGAAAAAGGTCGGGAGATGCTGGAATGGACACCCAACTTGGAGCTTCAAAGGCTAGTGCCCTACCACCAGACTAAAGATTCATTTGTGCAATCCAATGGGGTTTAATTTTTTATTAGCAATCTTTCCTGGGAGTGGACAATTTTTTCCGATTTTCCATTTTTATTCATCTTTTATTCCCAATCTTTCAAGTTTCTCATATTATATTTTTATTCACTTTTTATGTTTTCCTTATATATGTTCTCAATTAAATTTTAAAATTTTACTTTTATATTTTTTCATGATATAAAGTTTGAGAGTTCATTAAGTATGCATTTGCAAAAAATCAAAACTAAAAAATAGCGAATTAAATATATATAATAAATAAAAATATTGTGCTACCACACAACTAGACTAAATATATTTTATCATTGGGCTACCGCACCTTTTGTGATAATTGCTGGTATTGAATTATTTTATATGTTGTCTTACTTGACAACTGCTTCATCGGAATTTATGGCAAAAAAAGATGTTGGCCAAGGGAATCGAACAAAAGACTACGAGCAAAGACATAGGGAGCCTTACCATACCATTGCACCACTTTGTCACATGTCTACATTTGATGCATACTTGTTTTTATTATACTAGCTTTATCCAAATTTCTTGGCACGCACCGGCACACTATTGACCGAGTGGCTTCGCGAAGGATCCGTGCGAACGCGAGGCCCATCAGTATAATGCCACGTGGTGGCGCCCCTTCTGCTCCATGATAACATTCCTCTTTTCTCTTTTTAATTTGGAATTAAATTTTGTAATTGGTATTTCTATCTCATCAGAACTCCAAATTCGATGATTCTTTTTTCTAAACTTTTATAAAATCACGATCTTTCATTTCATGTCATTTGTTTTGCATACTTGTTTTAAGTTTCATCTCATTTTTATATAACTTCTTTTCTTGCACCGAAAGATAATTGATAAACCATATTTTTCTATAACAATTGGTCATCTAACTTCACATTTCATAATATTATAGTGAACATGAGGTTGTGTCCAGGTTTGAGGTTCAAACAAGTTCAAAAAACTAATAAGGTATTCAAATCTCAAAGTTTGACTTGAGTTATAAGAAACTTTGTGAGAGATGTATTATTTTGTGAACAATGTATGTTCCCACTTGATTAAAATCATTTGAAATTTTTATGGCAAGCTAATGGACCCAAAATATGTTGTCACATCAGTTTGTAGAATTTTTTGACTAAATTGATATATTATTACAATTGTCCAATTGTAGTCTGGAGATACAAGTTTGGATTGTCCATAGAAGACAATTGAATTTTTGATCTATCTCCACGACTTAGGTTAAAATGGAACATATGAATATACGTATGATTTGTTTTACAATTCTTTGTATATTATTAAATACACACATATTTCAAATTGAAACTAATTTTGATAATTATATAGAAATTCATTTAACATATAGAAAATAGTAAATTAGTTCCAAATTTTTTGAAACTCCTATCAGAGAACTTATATGTATTCTATTATATATAAAAATGTATAGGCCTATATAAGATAATCATTTTTATGTGTCACTTCACAATGGAGCAATAAAATGAAAAAGAAAACGAAAAACATTATGCTGAGGAGAAATACACCAAGGCCCATTTTGACCCAAATAGGCCAGTTAATTCTGACCATCCATCATCGATCCAACGACTGTGATCACGGCTCTATTGTATAAAACAAACCAGAACCCTAGCTATCCAGCTTTGTCCCTCACCCGGCCGCTCTCCCGTCCCTCTCTCTCCCCTCCTCAGATCCACTTGTAGCTCCTCCTTCGTTCCCCTCTCTCCCTCCCACTTCGTCGGCCGCCAGAGCTCCACGCCGGCTAGCTGGAGTCGCACGCGCGCACCACGTCCCTACCTTCCTTGATCTCCAAGCTGCAGCAATGTCGACGATTTATGTCGAGCACGTCTGCCTGGGGTACCCTAGGGAGTAGATTTGTGGGTCTCGCCGAGTTCTAGGAACGATAGTACACGAACAACACAAAGATTTAGACAGGTTCGGGCCGCGAGTAGCGTAATACCCTACGTCCTGTGTGCTTGATTGTATTGCCCGTGGGTTGAGTTGTTTTGATGGGGTCCCTGCTCCTCCTTATATATCCGGGGAGCAGAGTTACAAGTCGGTTACATAATCCTAGTC
>OAMR01000024.1:3866796-3880147 GCA_900205405.1 Echinochloa crus-galli | reverse complement strand
AACCCAGGAATGTGTTAGATGTGTATAAGAGACAGCACGCTGGATGCCCACCATCCCCAATATATGATTCTTTAATGCAGCAAAAATAGTCGAAACATATAGACTGATGCAACCAATGTACATTCATATCTTTCAAGACCACAACTCTTCATATAACAGAAGCAAATTCAGCACATTACAGTATGCACTCTTGTCCATCACTCACATTATAATTTACTAACAAAGTTTTTAAAGAGCCTGGCATCGCAACAGGCTGGGTATCACTCCCACCCAGTATATTGTTGATGATCTTCATCATTTCTGGAGCTGAGGTTTGCTTGAAGGCTTGTGCTTCTTGTTCGCCAAAGGGTTTTTGTTGGCCGATCTCGAGTCTTTAATCTGATCCAGACCTTCTCTTTCCATGCCAGTCTGAATGTAAAGAAATTAGAGAATTATATCATCTGAACCCAATTTGTCTTGGAATGAGAATATATGCAGCAACATATGGATTGGAACTAGAAAAATATAAATGACGGGTTTATATTTATACCCTGGTTTTGACACTATTCCTAGTCGACTACGATTACAAAACGTTTATTTCCAAAGAAATACGTCGAAGCGCCGTATTCATCTCATATTCAGTATTAAATCGGCTCGGCTTCTTCCTTATATTGAATCCACGTCATCACGCGTTCCCGAATGCTTTCCATAGAGTAGCTCCCTTGCCGATTCGATGATGGACTCCCGACCGCAAAATGCCTCTGCCGAATGTTCTTGAAGAAAACTTCTCTCTCCGAACGATATTTTTTACCAATTCCGGCCCACGTGTCATTCTCTTCCTGGTGCCAATTTTTGGTGTTAACACATGCCCCTTCAATTTCGGGATAAAAGATAATTTTATCTCGGAATTGACTAGAAACACGCAACATCCCTGGATTGAATCCTTTCAACATCCATCTTTTCTGCTTGAATCTCCGGAACCTCGCCTGGATCCAAAACCCTAGTTCATCAATTTCTTCAAGCTTCAATCCTCAAATGGCGGACCAAGATCAAGCCTTCCAGGTAAATTTCATTCCCCTTAAGATCATTCGGCATTACCTTGTCTTGCTTTTCTCTTCTTTTGAATCGCTCTTTTAAATCTTTCTATCGCCTCTTTCTGTTCTTGGTAGGCTCTAGCGGCCGAACTTTTGATTCCCACCGAGGAGAAAGCACCCACTTATTTTCTTGGGCCCGTAGGAATTTCAGACCCTTCTGAGCTTATTGCGGCTGAATCCCAAAGAATTCCTTTCAAGACTTCTCTGACATAGCCTCATGAATGGCAAGATGCCTTCAAGAACTGGCCTTTGCCCCCAATCGCTGGATGGAGAAATTGGTACAAGAGAGTCCTTGATGACAAAAGCCCTCAAACCAAGAACTGGGACAATCTCTGCATCTCACACTGTTTAGAGCTATCTTTAGCCGAGACACCCAAGAATGAGAGCCTTCTCATCGCAGCCTGCCACTTTTGGTCCAATGGTGCAAATGCTTTTCTTTTTGGCCATGGACCGATGTCTCCCACCTTGGCCGAGGTCTACATGATGACCGGCCTGAATATCACAGAGTCTGTGCGCCCATACAAGTACAAGGGCTCCTCCAAGCAAACAGGAGTAAAGACAGGAGTTGGATATAAGAAATATATCCAGAATTATATGTCTGATGGTCCCCTGTCTGATGTTGAATACAGGGCCTTCCTGAATATGTGGTTGTGCAGATTCATTTTTTGCGGTAAAGCCAATGAGCCAACTCTGAATCATATTGTGATGGCTGAAGATTTGGCTGCTGGCACACTCATCCCTCTTGGGAAGTACCTACTGGGAAGTGTCTATCATATGCTTCACCAAACCATTCGCCTGATGCATACCAGCAAGAAAATTCCTTGTGTTAATGGTCCTTGGTGGTTCATCCAGATGTGGTTGCAGTTGTATATGCACCAGATTGTTGCTATTGACATCAACAGTCGGCACTTTCCTTCAATCAACTACAAGGAAGGGGAAACCCAAAGCACCAAAGGCTGTCAGACTTATGGAGAAGCTGCTTCTACTGTATCTGTAGACAAAAGCATTGGTGAACTTTTCGAGCTTTTCTCCAAAGGCTTTGCTGATCCTCTCTGGTTTCCTTATCTTGATAACGACAACCTCACCCTTCCTTGTGAGTTTAGCTTTGAAACTGGATGTGTAGATGCACAAGCCACAGCCATCTTCAACTCATTCATTCGGCCCTGTACCCTGCCAGCCGAATTTTGTGGAGGGAGGCTGGTTCAGAGTACTTTTGAGTACTACCAGCCGAATATGATGGCTAGGCAGCTAGGCTGTGGCCAAGTGCCACCAAGATTGTTTCTCCATGAATTCCTCAAGCCCAGGGAGATTGTTACAGACTCCACTGAGACAAGAAGGATTTTTGACTACAGATGCTGCACATCTATCTATAAACCTAAGCCTTTTGTGCCAATAACATCTGTTCATCCTTCTTTCACCATCTGGTGGCAAGAGTTTCATGATCATATCTTCAACGTGATGGAGGTGTATTCTGCTTATTTGAAATGATGGAAGGTAAGATATTATTAGCTGCATTGGCCAAGTTATGAACACAACAGGTACAATCATCTGGTTACCTCTGAAGATGGCAGCAAGTGTTTGTATGGCACGATCATCTTTGCAAATTGTTCCTCCATTTGCTTTTGCATCTTTTTCTCCATTTCTTCTCTCTCGCGTGCCTTGTCAGCTTCATGGTTCTTCAGTATTTCTTGCAGCTGACGTTCTTGTGCTGCGACCTTATCGAGCTTCTCCTGTAACAACCTCTCCCGATACACTCTGCTGCTTCTTTGAGTGGCCATGTAACCATAACCACATGACACGGAGGTTTTGACAAGTGTTCTTTCCTTGTATGTTTTCTGGAAAATGTTATCTTCTTGTTCATCTCGCGGAGTGGAACTTGTGCCTTCATCCCCCACCTCTTGATTTGCTAGTTGAGCAGACAGGAGTGAAAACAGGAGTTGGATATAAGAAATATATCCAGAATCATATGTCTGACGGCCCTCTGACAGATGTTGAATACAGGGCCTTTCTGAATATGTGGTTATGCAGATTTGTCTTCTGTGGTAAAGCCAATGAGCCAACCCTGAATCACATTGTGATGGCTGAAGATTTAGCTGCTGGCACCCTTATTTCCCTTGGGAAGTATTTCCTGGGAAGTGTTTACCACATGCTTCACCAAACCACCCATCTAATGCACACTAGCAGCAAAATCCCTTGTGTCAGTGGTCCCTGGTGGTTTGTCCAGATGTGGTTGCAATTGCATATGCATCAGATTGTCGCCATTGATCTCAACAATCAGTTCTTTCCTTCAATCAACTACAAGGAAGGAGAAACTCAAAGCACCAAAGGTTGTCAGACTTATGGAGAAGCTGCTTCCACTGTGTCTGTCAACAAGAACATTGGTGAATTGTTTGAACTTTTCTTCAAGGGCTTTGCTCATGCCCTCTGGTTTCCATATTTGGACAATGATAATCTTACCCTCCCTTGTGAGTTTAGCTTTGATACTGGATGCATAGATGCACAGTCCACAGCAATCTTTAATGCCTTCATTCAACCTTGCATTCTGCCAGCAGAATTCTGTGCAGGTAGGCTTGTTCAGAGTACCTTTGAGTACTACCAGCCAAACATGATGGCTAGGAAATTAGGATGTGGCCAAGTGCCCCCAAGGCTATTTCTTCATGAATTTCTTAAGCCTAGGGAGATTATCAAGGACTCCATAGAGACAAGAAGGATCTTTGATTACAAATGCTGTACAACCATTTATGCACCTACCCCCTTTGTACCAATAGCATCTATCCATCCTTCCTTTACCTCTTGGTGGCAAGAATTTCATGATCATATCTTCAATGTGTCAATTCATCTTCTCTGCCTCGAATTGATGCCTGGCTATCAACCAACTTCAAAGGTAACAATGCTCACTTCTCATTTGTTTCTGATAACATCTCTTCCTTTGATTATAATCTTGTCATTTTGTAGGATACAGCACCTGCCTCTCTTGCCAGGATACAAATAAGCTGCAGTCGACAGGGATAAAGGACTTACTAACTGCTTTGATAGCCCTGATACTAGTTAACCATTTACTGAACGTTGTAATTGTTTCCTCCCTGAACTCATCATGAAGGTCTGCAAATTAATTAGAAACACAGGTATTAGAATAATGTGCAGTCAAGGCTACATGTTGCTAGACAACCAACAAAAAACTCATTCAGGTCATAGTCTTTTCCCTCAAGTATAATGCTATTTTCCATCATGCTCATTTCCATCATCAGAAGAATAACCATCAGCACCATTAGGCTCATGCCTCCTTTGTCGTTTCAGGGGTGTAACACAAACCGCCCTTGCATCAGCAGCTGTTTTTGACATGACCAACCTTAATTTCCCACTGGTATAAATTTTACTATCTCATTCATTCTTTTCATCGGCATTTATCCCTTTTTAGTTGCAGAACAAACTTCCACGGATCAAGTCTTGGAGAGCCCCTCTTCTCAACATGATTCGGCTCCATCTTCACCACCTCTTCGACTAGAGGCTGCACCTTCACCAATAAACTCTCCAGCTACCACACAGCATGGCATTCAACACCCATCTACTGAGCCTGAGAAGCTTCCTTCTCCTATTCAAGGAATCAGCAATGAGGCAAGCTTAGTTATTCATTCCTTTCAATTCTTTAGTAATGCGTCACTAATTCAGCAAGAATTTTCTTTTTCAGGAAAAATCTGCCATCTACATTTCTCTTCATGTAGTACGTGTAGTCCCGCTGCTCAAATCCAAGCATATCTTTAACATCTGCCAGGGCAAATACGTCTATAACACCCTTGTCCAATTGACAAGAGACGTAGTGTACTGCTTCCCCACGACTTTCTACTAGAACAGTCCACATCTCTCCTGTAATTTCGGATTCTCTACACGTGCACATAAATATGAATACAGCAGCATGGAAAACAATTTTCTTTTTCAGGAAAAATCTGCTTCATCAATCAGTTATTCATTTGCCTTGGATGACTTGGTTGCTGATCAAGGAGAAGAAACATCTTCTGGTCAAGCTCTATCAGAAGAAAATCACTCAAAACTGAAAGAAATTCTCTTCTTGCTGCAAAAAGATATTCAAGACCAAGTCAAGGATGCTGATCTTCTAAGGGATGTGCTTGATTCCATCGACCAAGATCTCCCTGCTGATATCAAGACTTCTTGGGATCCAGTTTCTAAATTGGACATAAACCTTCATGCCTTTTAATTAACGCTGGGGCGTTTTGCCCTCGAACTCCAAAAAACAAATGAGATTAATGGACAAACATTTTCCTTGGTGCCTAACCGAGTGACAGCTTTTATCCAAACTGCAACCTGCTCTTGAATTGAAGAAAGTTAGAAAAGCTGAGCTAGAGGCTGAATTGAGAAAATTATCAGCCAAAATTGAGGCTGATGAGAAGCAGATGGCCGAACTCCCTGAATTGGCAAAGAAAATCCGAAAGGAAGCTTCAGCGGCCTTGAATGAAGAAAAGCAGCTCAAAACCAAACTTTCTGCTCTAGTCCAGACCTAAGAGGCTGACAAGAAGCTGCTGGAAGATATTGACAATATGATTTTGAATGCAAAAAATTTAATCTCAAAATACTTGGGCGTGTGACTTGTAACAAACAACTTAATAGCCGAATGCTTGATCATTTCTGCACTTTTCTGTCATCTTTTACTTCTGTTTTGTTCCACTGTGAATAACTCATTCGGCAATGCTGACTTCTATAGTTCTTCTTGGTTTAAGCAACGTAATAACACCCCATCCAGAGATTTATAATACAAATCTTTATCAAGAAGAACAAATTTTATAGCTTTATACCTGAGCCTTCTAGAAACTTTCTGGGATGGATTCTCCAAATAATCAGCAATTTCCTTTCTCCAATCACCTTCTGCCAGATTATTCCCGAAAGCATAGTCATCAGTGGCAAACACTTCTTGATTTTCTCTGTAACCCGATGCACTTTGAGCCAATCTGTTTGCTTCTTCGTTATCTCCTCTAGGAATGTGTTGTAGAATTACTGATTGAAAGCCCTTCAATATTTGTTTGCATTCTTCATAGTAATTCCTTAGGATATCATTTTTGCATTCATATTCACCATTCAATTGTTTTATAACTAGCTCTGAATCTCCAAAAATTTCGACTGCAATAGCCCTTGCTTCTTTCAAATATTGGAGCCCTTTGAGTAATGCCTCATACTCAGCCTGATTATTAGTGACAATAGACTGTATGGGAATAGCAAACTCAAAAATTTCTCCTTTGGGTGAGATTAATAAAATACCTGCTCCACCACCTTTGTTACATGAAGATCCATCAAAGAATAACACCCAAGGAGTAATTTCAAGCAGACTAATTGATGAATCATGATGTTCAGTAATAAAATCAGCAATAATCTGCCCCTTGACAGCTTTTACCGATTCAAACCTCAACTCAAATTCAGATAAGGCTAAAATCCATTTGCCAATCCTTCCATTTAAAATTGGCATAGACAACATGTGCTTAATCACATCAAATTTTGAATATACAACACATTCGGCATTTAACAAGTAGTGCCGAAATTTTGTACATGAGTAATAAACACATAAGCAAAGCTTCTCTGCAGCCGAATATCTTGTTTCGGGATCTAGCAATTTTCGGCTAAGGTATGCAACCACTCTTTCTTTCCCTTCAAACTCTTGTATGAGGGCCGATCCAATAGTTTGGGCATCGGCCGCCACGTACAACTTGAAAGGCTTGTTCAATTGTGGAGGTACCAATACTGGTGGCTCCTTCATGTATTCCTTGATCTCATCGAAAGCCTTTTGTTGTTCGTCACCCCATACAAACTTTTGATCTTTTTTGACTTTCAGTAGTGAAGAAAAGGGTAACACCTTCTGTGACAAATTTGATATGAATCTTCTCACAAAATTTATCTTGCCGAGTAATGATTGCAACTCTTTAAGATTAGTTGGAGGAACAATTTCATCAATCGCTTTCATGCTCTTCTTGCCAACTCCTATTCCTCCTTCATGTATCAAAAAACCCAGAAACTCTCCAGCCGAAACTCCAAAAGCACACTTATTCGGGTTCATCTTAAGCCCATGTTTTCTAGTGCACTCTAGAGTTTTTCTTATGTCAGCTAAATGTGATTCATGATCCAATGACTTAATTACAACATCATCAATATATATCTCCACAATCTTGCCGATCAACTCATGAAAAATATAATTCATAGCCCTTTGATAAGTTGCACCAGCATTTTTTAATCCAAATGTCATGACAACCCACTCAAACAACCCTATATGTCCAGGACATCTGAAAGCTGTCTTTACTATATCCTCTAATGCCATAAAAATTTGATTGTATCCTGCATTGCCATCCATAAAACTGAGTACTTTATATCCAGCAGCAGCATCAACTAATGAGTCAGCAATTGGCATTGGATATCCATCCATGGGTATAGCCCTGTTCAAATCTCTAAAATCTATGCAAACCCTCATTTTTCCATTTTTCTTATAGAGAGGAACAATATTAGAGATCCAATCCGCATATTTGCATGGCCGAATGAAATTTGCGTCTAGTAACCTTTCAATCTCTTTTTTCACATCGGCCAACACTTCTTCCTTGTAATCCGGCCGAAGCATGGAATGCCCCTCTGGTAACTTGATTAACCAGGCTTGATTGGCAACCGATGCTCAACAATAGAACGGTCCAAACCAGGCATCTCCGAATAATCCCAAGCAAAACAGTCTTTGTATTAATCAACTTTTCTTTGAAAACTTGATCCAAATTAGCACTGATGAATGTCGGCCTTGGTTTGTCACCATCTCCAATCTCCACTTCTTCTAGCTTATCAGCCGACACAAATCCACGTCCTAGGTAATGCCTCATACTCAGCCTGATTATTAGTGACAATAGATTGTATGGGAATAGCAAACTCAAAAATTTCTCCTTTAGGTGAAATTAATAAAATACCTGCTCCACCACCTTTTTTACAAGAAGATCCATCAAAGAATAACACCCAAGGAGTAATGTTAAGCAAATTTATCGATGAATCACGATGTTCAGTAATGAAGTCAGCAATAATTTGCCCCTTGACAGCTTTTGCCGATTCAAACCTCAACTCAAATTCAGATAAGGCTAAAATCCATTTGCCAATCCTTCCATTCAAAATTGACATTGACAACATGTGCTTAATTACATCAAATTTTGAATGTACAACGCATTCGGCATTTAGCAAATAGTGCCGAAATTTTGTACATGAGTAATAAACACATAAGCAAAGCTTCTCTATAGCCGAATACCTTGTCTCCGGATCTAGTAACTTTCGGCTAAGGTATGCAACTACTCTTTCCTTCCCTTCAAATTCTTGAATAAGGGCCGATCCAATAGTTTGGGCATCGGCCGCCACGTACAACTTGAAAGGCTTATTCAATTGTGGAGGTACCAATACTGGTGGTTCCTTCATGTACTCCTTTATTTCATCGAAAGCCTTTTGTTGTTCGTCACCCCATACAAACTTTTGATCCTTTTTGATTTTCAGCAGTGAAGAGAAGGGTAACACCTTTTGTGACAAGTTTGATATGAATCTTCTCACAAAATTTATCTTGCCAAGTAATAATTGCAACTCTTTAAGATTAGTTGGAGGAACAATTTCATCAATTGCCTTCATGCTTTTCTTACCAACTCCTATTCCTCCTTCATGTATCAAAAATCCCAGAAACTCTCCAGCCGAAACTCCAAAAGCACACTTGTTCGGGTTCATTTTAAGCCCATGCTTCCTGGTGCATTCTAGAGTTTTTCTTATGTCAGCCAAATGAGACTCATGATTCAATGACTTGATCACAACATCATCAATATATATTTCCACAATCTTGCCGATCAACTCATGAAAAATATAATTCATAGCCCTTTGATAAGTTGCACCAGCATTTTTCAATCCAAAGGTCATGACAACCCACTCAAACAACCCTATGTGTCCAGGACACCTGAAAGCTGTCTTTACTATATCTTCCAATGCCATAAAAATCTGATTGTACCCTGCATTACCATCCATGAAACTGAGCACTTTATATCCAGCAGCAGCATCAACTAATGAATCGGCAACAGGCATTGGATATCCATCCATGGGTGTAGCCTTGTTTAAGTCTCTAAAGTCTATGCAAACCCTCATCTTTCCATTTTTCTTATAGACAGGAACAATATTAGAGATCCAATCCGCGTACTTACATGGCCGAATGAAATTTGCATCTAGTAATCTTTCAATCTCCTTTTTCACATCGGCCAACACTTCTTCCTTGTAGATTTTTCGGGGTGGCTGTTTGTAAGGTTTATAACCAGGCTTGATTGGCAACCGATGCTCAACAATAGAACGGTCTAGACCAGGCATCTCCGAATAATCCCAAGCAAAGCAGTCTTTGTATTCTCTTAATAATTTAATCAACTCTTCTCTGAAAACTGAATCTAAGTTTGCACTGATGAATGTCGGCCTTGGTTTGTCACCATCTCCAATGTCCACTTCTTCCAATTTATCGGCCGACACAAATCCACGTCCTAATTTTCCATCAGTTCCATCAATTGGATTTTCCATCAAAAATTACTATGAGAGCCGACTGCTTCGATCGGCTGTTGATCACTGCTGGCTGGTGCCACAGGACCTTCTCCCCAGTCTTTGCCTGAGAAACAATCTATGCCTTGATACTCCCAAAAAGCTGGTTCCATATTTGCCACACTTATCGAATCATCTGCTTGGACAATTTCCACATCATCATCTATCCACTGAATGAGCTGTTGATGCATGGTGGATGGGATACAGCAATTTGCATGGATCCAATCTCTTCCAAGCAGCAAACTATATGCCCCTTTGCCCTCAATGACGAAGAAAGTTGTGAGCAGAACCTTGGACCCAATCATTAGATCTACATGAACACAGCCTTTGGTGTCTGAAGGATTCCCAGCAAAATCATTCAGAATTATGCTCGTTGGTGTTAAATCTCCAGGGCCCATGCCAAGCTTCCTAAATGTAGTATATGGCATCACATTCACAGCAGCTCCACCATCGACGAACATCTTGGTTAAAGGCTTCCCATTAACAAATCCTTTCAAATATAGTGGCTTCATGTGTCGATTCTGGATTGGCTTTTCAAAGACAGCTTGCTTATTGAGCATCAATTGTGCCATTAGCTGTTCGACTTCATCTATCTCTGACAACGCTTCCTCCTGTACAACTTGATCAGCAGGAGCCATAAATTCATTCGGCAAGAAACATACCATGCATGTAGGAGCCGAATGACCATCTTCTTCAGGCTTGTCCTTTCGACGCCATATTGATTTCATCTTAGGCCTTGCTTGCTTCAATTCTTGATTCCTCAAGCGTTGTACTCTTCTCTTTTGGCTCTTCCTCAAGCCAGGTGGACACCATTGTCCTTCTTGCCAGACATAACCATGATCTTCTTCTTCTTCATGATCAACCCACCTGTAATCAGCATGCCTCTTTCTTGGTTGATCATTAAAACGCCGATCATTCAACCAACTTTTTCTCAGTGCTGTCAGTATAGTAATGAGCATGGAACTTCTGCTCCAGATCCTTCCAAGTACAAATTGATTGAGCAGGCAAAGAAGCAAACCATGTAAATGCTGGACCTGTCAATGATAAAGGAAAGTATCTGATTCTAAAGGCTTCATCTACTGAGGCTTCTCCAAGCTGCATCAAGTATCTAGCTACGTCCCACCGGGCGTGCCAAAAAGTGTGTTGACATAAAATCTGCAGTTCACGCCAAGCACACAGCAAGCCGAATCAGCTGGCTTCACACGTGGCTCGAGCTTTCGAATCCCGAAACGTGCCAGTCAATTTTCCCTGAAACTGACAAAGGAAGAAAAAATGTTTAGATATAAACCTGGAACGTGCCGGATGATTCCAGACAGTTCCATCTCTACGGCTTGGAAAGCCAATCTTGATCGACATATAGCTATTAAACAGGGCAGGGAGGGAGGGAAGGGAGGATGGATGGGATCTGGACCTTTTCCGGGACGGGCCTGCCTAGCTCGGTTGATGTGCCTCGTATCAAAACAATCTAGGCCCACTGGGCGAGAAACTGGTCCGGCGTGGCTGTAAGGCCCATTAACGGGCATAAAGCATGATAAATGTGAAAGCACGATCGTAAATCTCTATAAACAAGAATGCATAGGTTTAAAAGCACTAGTCTACCGCATGTCTAGGTACTCTCGAACCCGTCAAGCGTAAAATCAAACAAGTTAATCCACCACATGATACAACTTGTTTAAAATCACACCACCCACCAAGAATAGATCAATCTACCGCATGATATACTCTAAATGTGGAAGGCTAAAAGCATTCATTATTTAATACAAAGTTACGAACATGTTTTCACTCATTGAGGGACTGCCGAATACAGCTAGATAGCCGATTCGGGTTCCATGAAGAAGGAACAAGCTTCGTCAATGTTGATAGACCTATCAGATCGATTTCGAGCTCTAATCCACCGGATGATTAGTTCTAAAACGACCCAAAAACCTCTTGTGAATTTGCTCAATCGTGATTTGCCGAGCGGGATCAACTGAGCCATTTTGTTTTGCCTTTTGTGAAGTCAAAACTTTCATCTTTCCTTTTTCTTCAGGCTTAACAACATTCACCATGTTGACTGAAAACCCAATCATATTTTGAGGGAATGGGTTACTGTCTAGTTTCATCTTGTTGTCAAATTTTAGATGTCCCTCCTGGATAGCTTTCTGAATCCTCACTCTAACGCATAAAGTGTCCATTGTCGTCGCGCAGCTACATATGGGACGGGTGCCAGCCGTGCTTGCGACCGAACCATCGCGAGGGAATGGGAGAGCGGCGAGGGATTTGGCGGCCGGCGGCAGCGGCGAAGGATTTTTGCGAAAGGAACAGTTGCTTCGTGGGGGGAGAGCATGCGGTGATTACGGGATTCTGGAGTCAGACGCGGTGGGCGCGGGTAGTTAACGCGGGCACCGTGGGCGGGGGTTCCGAAGAGTCAAAAACCCCATTGATTAATTGGGCGTTTGGGGGAGGCAAAAGGGAAAGAGGATCAGAAGGCAGTTTCGCTTCGTTAGGAAATCTACTTACACTGCTGCCAATTACGCCCCACCTGTCGGCACCTGGTGGATGTCTCCGAACGATATTTTTTACCAATTCCGGCCCACATGTCATTCTCTTCCTGGTGCCAATTTTTGGTGTTAACAGACTTGTACAAGATGCGCCAATATATAGAAGAACGACACGGCAATGATTCATTGAAGAGTGAGAACCCTAGATGAGATTAGAGGTATATCTAATCGATTGCATGGAGGGAACGATGTAACTACTGCACACAATTTTATCATGAAAGCCATGAAACTCATCAAGAAGGTGTAGAGCGAAGCGGCCAATACGCACCTGACATTTTGAACAATAAGGTCAACTTCGAGTTCCGTGACATCAATCCCATTTCGTTGTTCCACGAGTTCTCCATCGCTGGCAATGGACGACGTCGAGGTGTACGAGGGCAGAGGTCGACGAACCGGCGTGATCCCCCTCCGGCCTCCACGTTCCCCTCGTCGTCGCCTTCCCGAGAAGACCAGATTCAGTAACTATGGTAGCCGCCGCGCGAGGTTTAGGGGGACGTGGGATGAGGACGCCTTATTTAAACTGGTGGTAATGGCGGGATGTGAAATTTTTTTTGGCGGAAAACGTTCTGAGGCGATATTTAACTTGGGTGTTAATCTGGCGCGCTGGGAAAAATTTTTTTTGGCAAAAAATAGTGCTGAGTTTTCCCTCCTGCCGCATGCAGTGGGTCCCACATGCTTAAATATGGATATTGAAACTATGGAATTTGTACTACAATATTTATTCATGAATCCCAAGCCCATGCATCTCCCTGATCGCGTCCATGCACCCGGTTAGTTCCTCCTGCGTGTACCCGTCATCTCGATCTCTTCGCCAGGGCGATGGCGGCGATCGCCGCCGCCGCTGCCACGGCGGACGGCCGGAACCGGACGCACCGGTAGTCCAGAAGATCGAGCCACGTCGGCCAGGTGGTGCGCCAGGCATCTCAGCATATCGTCGTCGTCGAGCCCTCGCCGCCGGTGCCTGATGAAGTGCTCGACGAACGTGTACGCCGTGGGCCCGCCTAGGCGGTACCCAGCGCGGCGAGCAGGGCGCGCTCCGCGCCCACGAGATGTCGCGCGCGGCCCACCCGACGTGGCCGGCGATGGCGCCGGCGTGGAGCGCCAGGGCGGCGCGCCGGTCCTCGTACTTGGCCGCGGCAAACACGGCGGCGGCGGCGAGGAGGA
>OAMR01000024.1:3837103-3852364 GCA_900205405.1 Echinochloa crus-galli | reverse complement strand
AAAAAACCCCAAATACAACATTCAATCAGTGCTACTTTCATTTATTCAACACATCGCATATAACAAATACCTCACTGCAGCCATATAAAGAAAACCCCAATCAGTGCTCCCTCAACTAAACTTTAATGGAAAAAACCCCAAATACAACATTCAATCAGTGCTACTTTCATTTATTCAACACATCGCATATAACAAATACCTCACTGCAGCCATATAAAGAAAACCCCAATCAGTGCTCCCTCAACTAAACTTTAATGGAAAAAACCCCAAATACAACATTCAATCAGTGCTACTTTCATTTATTCAACACATCGCATATAACAAATACCTCACTGCAGCCATATAAAGAAAACCCCAATCAGTGCTCCCTCAACTAAACTTTAATGGAAAAAACCCCAAATACAACATTCAATCAGTGCTACTTTCATTTATTCAACACATCGCATATAACAAATACCTCACTGCAGCCATATAAAGAAAACCCCAATCAGTGCTCCCTCAACTAAACTTTAATGGAAAAAACCCCAAATACAACATTCAATCAGTGCTACTTTCATTTATTCAACACATCGCATATAACAAATACCTCACTGCAGCCATATAAAGAAAACCCCAATCAGTGCTCCCTCAACTAAACTTTAATCAAAAAACACCCAGGTAGCAAGCATCAAGAACTTCAATGTACAAATCTAAAAATCTGGAGATGTTGCAAGGGTTTAGGGATGTGTTCAATGCTCACCTGGCCACCTCGCCTCGTCGACCTCGCCGCTAACTCCGGATTCCTCATGAATCGACCCCTCTCGTCGCGGAACAGGGTCCTGGGGGCGGGGTTGCGGCGCTGCATCTTCGTGATGTAGGTGGGCGAGAAGGAATGAGTGATGGAAATAGGGGAAGAAGGCGATGGCGCCGGCGAGGGGAGGCGGAGGAAATAGCATAATGGCCCGGCGAGGGGAGGCAAGGAAAACGCGCGAGGATGATGGGACGGCTTCTGCGAGAAGGCTAGTAGAAACAAAAGGGGGAATACGGCGACCGGAGGCAGTTGTTACCATCGCCAGGCACTGACATGGGGCCCAGTACCAAGGTCCCACACGGAAGGGACGAGATAAGTGCATCAGGAGGCGTCTTTCTTGTATGCGTTTTCATATCTGCCCGACACGCCGTTGAATTGGGCCGACACCGACACGCGAGCGACGCCCTTCGGAGGAGGCGATTTCATCGCGAGGAGGCGATATGCGGCTGACACGCAGGTCCCACCTGTCCCACCTATCTCATGGAAAGCATTGATTTATGTTTTATCTCGATTTTTTGTCTAGTGCATGGATGAATGGCTAGAGAACTTTGTTGTAATATGTGATATTTTGTCTAATGTTTATCTATAAACAACTAATTGACATCAATATCCACAATATTTGACAATGTGGTAGTACACATGTTATTTGATCTTTTATTTCCTTTATTCTTTTATTTTGTTGCACCACTGTGATGTAACATATGAAAATGAAACTATTTCATCTGAAACAATAACAAATCACAACTGATTTTATATGACTTTGTTTGGTCAGTTCTAATAATAAGTTATGTCATAAATTATTAAGTCTTATTAATGCACCCATTTATGGTCAATTGCCACTACGTGTTATTAGGAATGAAGGAATGAAGGAATGCCCTGTTCGTTTGGCTGGTGGATGGTGGCTGGCGCATAGGGAACACATAGGGAATGAAGGAATGAAGGAATGCCCTGTTCGTTTGGCTGGTGGATGGTGGCTGGCGCATAGGGAACACATAGGGAATGAAGGAATGAAGGAATGCCCTGTTCGTTTGGCTGGTGGATGGTGGCTGGCGCATAGGGAACACATAGGGAATGAAGGAATGAAGGAATGCCCTGTTCGTTTGGCTGGTGGATGGTGGCTGGCGCTGGTTTTTGCTGAGAGAAAAACATTGTTGGCTGGTTGGTGGCTGGCGCTGGTTTTCGCTGAGACAAAACCCTGTTGGCTCGCTGGAAACAATCCAAACGAACAAGGGTATAGTCACCCAAATATTCTCTCTCCAAAATTCACTATTCACCTATCACATCAAATCTCTCTCCTCATGCGTGGAACACTAAACTTGGCATTCCCTTTTCGGGAACTAAACCATCGCCCGATGTTTCTGTACTGATTCGTGGGCCAAAAAGTGGCTGGGTCCACGCGTCATTGACTTCTGTGGAACCGACGCCACCCCTTCGTTCTCGTAGTCTACACATATATAGGAACCGTTGCCCCTTCGTTCTCGCCGCTCAACTCCGATCAGTTTCCATTTCAACACCACCCCACCGACCGCCCCTCACGCCATCCCCTCTAACTAGTGCAGGCCAACAGAGCGTAGATGAACTCCTCGTCGACGGTGGAGTCCAGGGTTTCGATGCGCCGCCGTCGCGCACCGATTCCTGCATTGGCGGGGTCATCGAGGCGCCGCCCGGAGACTGCGGCGGCGACGGTACGGAGGGGACCCGCGGCGTCGGCGTTAGCGGGGGGCCTCGCGGCGTCGGCCCCGGCCTCGGCGGAGGGCCTGGATCCCGTCCCCGGTGTGGCGCCGGGAATCAAGGATGCAGACTCCTGCCGACGGGTGCGGAAGCGGAAGTCCGGTGAGGGTTTTCAGCACCCCATCGGCAAGAAGGCCAAAACGGTGGATGCCTCGGCCAGCGAGTCGTCGCCGGAGGAGGAGTACCCGTACCCGCGACGTTTTCCGGGTTTTGACTGGGAACGCCCGGTAAGATTTGTTCCTCCTACCAAATTAATTTCCCCCTATGCAATTGGAATACGTAATATTAATACTGCTGATTATTCAGATAGTTTAAGTGATTGTTTTCTTGGTGTGAGAGGTTGTTCCTGAGTTGTAATTAATTTTATGAGTAAGCGTAGTATTACCATTTTATGCATTCATGGTACCTACTACCTAGTATGCAAATGTTAACACAATTATGCAGAATATAGATATAAAGAGAAATGGCAAAAACTGATATGAACCATCTTAGGCATTCAGTGCTCCCTTGTCATCATGATATGTTATACTACAACAGATTAATCAGTAAGTGTAAAAAGGAAAAAAACCAAAGATATGTATAGTAGATTAGGAGCTGTGAGCCCTCATGAGAGACTACTGCCATGTTGATAGAGTAGAAATGATGAATGAACTATGTTGTTTGCTGTGCCTACGGTATATTGAAGAGAGTAGAAAACTTTTTGAGTATATGGTGAGGAGTTAAACAAACTCATGACTTGCTAGATGATAGGACTTTGTCATATTTTATTTGATGGTCTTTTACTACTATGAGTCTTTCATGTCTGAGGCTATAGAAATTTGCATGAAGCAAGGGGGGGCCATGGCCCACTTTGGCCAACACATAGCTCCGCCCATGCACCCAGCCTGTTCTCCTGTTGTCCTTTATTTTTGGATGTGCTTGCATTCTCTGAAATTGCAATCTATTATTATGTAGCATTATCAATTTTGTACATTAAAACATTGTACAGCTATGTTGTTCCTTCTTAATATCAGGCTTGTTTAAAATAATAAATCTTAGATTCAAATGAATTCATCCAGCGCACTTGAAAACCTTTCAGAAGTTTAACTAAGGCTTGTCTTTGATGTATTAGTTAAAGTTACATCTATAGTTGTCATTCAAGATACCATGGTAGGCCTCTTGATCTAATTTTACATATGCATGTCTTGATCCAATTTTAATCAACATCCTGTTCTAGCTTGGATGTGCATGTTGTCGTGTTTTTTTGGATGTGCATGTTGTCCTGTTTCTTTGGATGTGCATGTTGTTATGTGTTTTTCGGAAAAGCATATCATGCAAATGTACCAGTATGCAGTTCAGTGGTTGAGCTCTTGTTTGTTTTAAGCACAAATCAGCAAGTCAATTAGACATCTGTTTGGTCACGTACCTGTAGCCTATGGTTCATCCATTTTAACCTATTAAAAGCTAGCAATCCAGATTCAAAATGACTACAATAGGAAATGAGGGTAACCATAATTGCCGTAGCCACTTGTGGTAAGGCCAGATTATTTTTCTTAATCCATTATCTAAAAAATTCTCGATGTAACACTTCGATGTAACATTTTAAAATAAAATTATCCAACAACCACTAAATTACATCTAAAATCTTATTCCTATGTGAAAAATGATGTAATTAATCAAAATTTGTATTTTAAAAAAAACTAGTTTGAGTCAATTGGTCAGTTGAGTAACTCACAGGTGGGGCCCAGTGTAGTGGGGCCCACATGTCATTCGCTCCAGTTATGAGTAGTATATCAATCTACCGCCTTGTTCTTCTCTCCCAAAACCTCGACTCTGCACACGCAAAACCGCCGCCCCACCATCGCTCCAACCCTTGCTGCAGCTAGCCTAGTAGAGGCGCCGAGCAACCACGATGGCTGAGCAAGACAACCACATCTCGAAGAGACAATTCCGGGATGCGCGTGGGTGTTTCGCGTGGAAGGAGGTGACCGCGGTGCCTCCGTCGACACGTGGTCCAGCGGCGTCGCTTCCTTCTTCAATCCGCCGCCCATCGTCCACGGGGCCATCAAGGAGACGCGGCACGTCAACCACCCTGGGGCAAAGCAGGAGGAAAGAGAAGGCAGCAGAAGAGGATAAGGTAAGTGTGCTACAGTAAATTGGGGGTTTTTCTTCTAATGCCAGATCTAGTTGGATTTTTGTAGTGCGGGTCAAATCATTTGTTTTGATACAATGATTCAGGCACTATTTGTGTTAGTATTCATTTAGAACTTTGTCTAAGAACATTAAGTGATTTTTGTTCTGTTGTAGAATCTAGATTCAGTTGTTAGGTTTTTAGACCAACTTTTAGATAGCCACGTAGCAAACAAAGAAGAGATGATGTATATTTTCCTTTTCAGTGTTGTTGTTGCAAGGTTCTCTGATGATAGATGATGATTAAATTTTGGTACACCTAGATTCACTTTTGCTTGGTTCTCTGATACTAGTTAAAGATTCACTTTTGGTAGGTATATTGCAGATGCTAGATAACTAATTTTTTGCAAGCATGAAACAAACTCAATTTATGCATTTTGATTACTTGTTTGGTAGATTCTTGTTTCTTGTGCTAGATCTCTTGTTATGGTACATTGATTCAAACACTTTGTCTGTTAGATGGAACCTATAGTGTTTCCTGCTGCTTGGTTGCAAGGGCGCACGTGCACCTGCTCTGGAGGCAGTTGCGATGAAGATGAGATCGACCCATCCCGTTGTTCGTTTTGCCGCAGGAAACACTATAGGTTCCATCTAACAGACAAAGTGCTTGAATCAATGAACCATAACAAGAGATCTAGCACAAGAAACAAGAATCTACCAAACAAGTAATCAAAATGCATAAATTGAGTTTGTTTCATGCTTGCAAAAAATTAGTTATCTAGCATCTGCAATATACCTACCAAAAGTGAATCTTTAACTAGTATCAGAGAACCAAGCAAAAGTGAATCTAGGTGGACCAAAAGTTAATCATCAGGACATATGAAGAAGAAGCATAAAAAGCGTTGTGATGGCTAGAAGAAGAAGGATGAATGGCTTATATCTTCAGTTAGCGTATCTTTTGTGGAGAGAACTTTGCCTTATCTTAAGTTTAATGAGAGACTTGGATTGTAATAATCTATCTTATCTATGTGTTAGACTTGAAAACTTTATTGTAATGTGTGGTATTTTGTGTAATGAATATCTGTTGTGCACTGAGTGACTGAATGATAGTGTGTGATGCATGATTGTTTGATGACATCGTCGATGATTTGTTGTTATTATATGACTTGGCCACCAACAGCCTTGTTCGGCAGATCATATTATGGCTGCAAATTAGCTGAACGTTTAGCAACCTTCGTCCAACAACACACGGCCGAAATCAGGGCTGGTGATGTTTTTATTTTGAGATTAGGGCTGATGACGTCATATTCAAATAAAAAAGAAACGGTGAGAGAAGTAGTTGCTGGGATTGAACTTATGAACATGCACCAGCCGAACGGCTAGGACTGAAATGCTCAGCAGCTTGAGCCAAAATTAGTCTAAATATGACCAGCCGAACAAACCAAGTGTTAATTAACATGCATCACACAAATTGAGTAACATAGTCACATGCATCACACAAATTAAGTTACAAACAAGTACTACATGTACATAGGGGCACAAGGACAAAAGGATAGTTGCATCACAGTCATGCATCACAAGGGCACTACATGGGAGTCATTTCTTATTATCTAACTCAATCTGCTTATCTACAAGTGCGTTTCTAAGGACTCCTTTTTTTACTTCCGCTTCCTTGTGTTTTTCTTTGAGTTCTTTCTTCTTCTTTTTCGTGCGCTCGAGTTCATTGGTGAGGAACTCCTCTTCTGCTTGGAGATTTTTTACTTTTTCCTTTTCTTCAAGCAGACAAAATTCCAAATATTGTTGCTTCGTTTGTGCAGCCCTCCACTTCATTGCCAATGATTTGTTTGCCTCCCTAGCTTCATGGAGTGCTTCCACTGCCTTGTTGTACATAGACTTCACCTCCTTCAGCTGACAATCAAGACAAGGATGAGTGGGTTGTATCATGATGAAAGCTAAGCACGAATTTCATGGAGTGCCCCTATCATGTTTTGCTACCACAATTTTGAAAATGGCAGTAGAGATGTGTAGACAAAATTTACAGAGCGAAAAATTCATTATTACAACAGATCATAAAATCCTTTCCTATTTGAACGAGCAGAAACTCCATTCTGCAGACAATATTTAAGGTTGCAATAATTGTTGACTCAGCAAAGCTAAGAATTTGCATATTCCCATTTGTCAACAAGACAAGAATGAAACAAGGTCACGATTTCTAGTGTACCATTTCACACACATTTCACACACATTTCACACACATTTCACACACATTTCACACACATTTCACACACATTTCACACACATTTCACACACATTTCACACACATTTCACACACATTTCACACACATTTCACACACATTTCACACACATTTCACACACATTTCACACACATTTCACACACATTTCACACACATTTCACACACATTTCACACACATTTCACACACATTTCACACACATTTCACACACATTTCACACACATAATTTCCATATTCCCATTTCACAATCAAAGGCATTCCCAGGTCACAATCAGAGGCATTCCCAGGTCACTTCAATCAAGACAGACTTGGTTGTGAAAGTTTAATCTTTCCAGGGGGGTTTTAGTAAAGTTGTTTAATCTAAACTGTTTTCTTTTATTTAAAAGGCTCAAACTTGTTTATTTTGCCATAAATTCTATAAGTGTCCAAAAATAGTGAAACTAATTTTGTTAGCTTTGTTAGATCTTTCTCTATGCTTTAAAAATTTTAAACTCTATAAAAGTTTATATAAAATTTAGGTTATTTTATATGCTTTTCTCAAAAGGATTTAAATAAGGCAAAATAGTTTCTTAATAAATAAAATTATGTCAAAGTCTTTTCAAATTAAAAATATTTTATAATAACTAGGATAATGTTATTTCTTGTATAAAAATAAATTGAATAATTCTTTTATAGCTTTTAAAAATGCTTTTAAATAGTTTTAAATGTAGGGAAAATAATTTTAAGGTTCAAATGGGTGTTTCTATTGTTGGCTTGCAACTTTATCGTGAAGAAAAGTTGTATAGCTAGCTTTTCTAAGTTTTCGCATTGCATGCATGACATATAGATACCGAGTTGGAGCCGGAATACATCAAGTTTCAGCCGGAGGATACTCAGGAGTACGAGGAGGTGATCATGGTGAATCTGAAGCCGAAGCTGCTACTGACAATCCTAACCTTATGGTTAACACAGGCAAGCCCCGGAGCATCTACACCTACTATTTTACTTATTAATTCATGCGTCCAAACTATTTTAGTATATGCATTAAGTCTAGGAATTGTTATGGAACCCTTTGAATGCATGACATTCTTGATTAAGGACATCTTTACCACCTATTTAAAGATTATGAAACCCTGCTTAGTAAGCTTAGCAGATACCTATCAGGCAATTGTGGTACCAATCTCTATGATAATAACACATAAAATATGGAGCCTTGCAAATATGGAGATTTGCTTGGTAAGTTAGACGAGGGCTTGAAAGGTTTGATTGTGGATGAGTCTATTGGATCGCCTCGTCTAACTTGTGAAATTTGTCAAGGACTCAGTGGTTGTTGACCTGAGATCAAGTTTTGAACGTACTAATCACATACTGGGAGAATGGGACCAGTAAACCGATGTAACTCAGTCACACCAGGATTGGAACTATGGCTTGCTCGGTCGGTGAGTGGCAGTAGGCGGGAATGTAGTCTGAAACTCATAAGGGGGTCAGGCCAGACGTGGGGGCACTTATGGGGATGCATTCCTGGACTTTGGCATGAATAGTTTCGATCTCTGGAAGTGATGTGAGCGAAAGGTTGCCACGTGCGGTTATCGCGGACGCGCACGTGTCGTGTGGTTAGGTTTTTACCCTGCAGGATGAAACAATTGATCATGATCGTCGCACTTCTCGATATGAATACCGCTTGATCACTGATTAGCAACTTAGTAATTTAATTATGAGGAATGGTTGAAGAAGAGATGATGTGATGGAAAGCATCATATGAGATCTTGTTTGAAAAGGTTGTGTTTTCCAACTTAGGTTCTATAGACTCAACTATAACATGGCTAAAATACTGAAAGTATAAGGACTTATTTTAGTAAGCTTTTCTTGCAAAAACTTCAATTACCAGTCCACTAAATAGCCTTGCATGCCTGAGTCTTGATCTATAATTATACTGATTAGTCGGGTAAGTCTTGCTGAGTACCTTTGTACTCAAGATTCTATAATCGCTGCAGAAAAGAAGTCGGAGCAAGTTTAATGGTTCACGAAGGCCAAGAGACACGAAGGGTCTGCGTGATCTCTTGATGCAAAATGTTAGTTTTTAAAACTTTGGTCTGTATAATTTAATTACCAGTACGACTTGTTGTTTTCCAAAAATTCTTAGCGTTGTTAACCTGCAATTAAGTTTCATGCTTTATGGTTTATAATACCTCGTTCCTAAAAGTATTTTTATAAAGAATGTAATGTCTGTTGAGAGCTTCCTATGCGAACGATCCGGTATGCATAGATTTGTATTAAATGTGGTGTTTCGGGTAGTCAACGGACACCTGACAGATCCGGGTTTACGGGAGGACTTGGTTGTGAAAGTTTAATCTTTCCAGGGGGGTTTTAGTAAAGTTGTTTAATCTAAACTGTTTTCTTTTATTTAAAAGGCTCAAACTTGTTTATTTTGCCATAAATTCTATAAGTGTCCAAAAATAGTGAAACTAATTTTATTAGCTTTGTTAGATCTTTCTCTATGCTTTAAAAATTTTTAACTCTATAAAAGTTTATATAAAATTTAGGTTATTTTATATGTTTTCTCAAAAGGATTTAAATAAGGCAAAATAGTTTCTTAATAAATAAAATTATGTTAAAGTCTTTTCAAATTAAAAATATTTTATAATAACTAGGATAATGTTATTTCTTGTATAAAAATAAATTGAATAATTCTTTTATAGCTTTTAAAAATGCTTTTAAATAGTTTTAAATGTAGGGAAAATAATTTTAAGGTTCAAATGGGTGTTTCTATTGTTGGCTTGCAACTTTATCGTGAAGGAAAGTTGTATAGCTAATTTTTCTAAAACTTGCATATTGCATCCATGGTATGTAGATACCGAGTTGGAGCCGGAATACATCAAGTTTCAGCCGGAGGATACTTAGGAGTACGAGGAGGTGATCATGGTGAATCTGAAGCCGAAGCTGCTACTGACAATCCTAACCTTATGGTTAACACAGGCAAGCCCCAGAGTATCTACACCTACTATTTTACTTATTAATTCATGCATCCAAACTATTTTAGTATATGCATTAAGTCTAGAAATTTTTATGGAACCCTTTGAATGCATGACATTCTTGATTAAGGACATCTTTACCACCTATTTAAAGATTATGAAACCCTGCTTAGTAAGCTTAGTAGATACCTATCAGGCAATTGTGTTACCAATCTCTATGATAATAACACATAAAATATGGAGCCTTGCAAATATGGAGATTTGCTTGGTAAGTTAGACGAGGGCTTGAAAGGTTTGATTGTGGATGAGTCTATTGGATCGCCTCGTCTAACTTGTGAAATTTGTCAAGGACTCAGTGGTTATTGACCTGAGATCAAGTTTTGAATGTACTAATCACATACCACCAATCTCTATGATAATAACACATAAAATATGGAGCCTTGCAAATATGGAGATTTGCTTGGTAAGTTAGACGAGGGCTTGAAAGGTTTGATTGTGGATGAGTCTATTGGATCGCCTCGTCTAACTTGTGAAATTTGTCAAGGACTCAGTGGTTGTTGACCTGAGATCAAGTTTTGAACGTACTAATCACATACTGGGAGAATGGGACCAGTAAACCGATGTAACTCAGTCACACCAGGATTGGAACTATGGCTTGCTCGGTCGGTGAGTGGCAGTAGGCGGGAATGTAGTCTGAAACTCATAAGGGGGTCAGGCCAGACGTGGGGGCACTTATGGGGATGCATTCCTGGACTTTGGCATGAATAGTTTCGATCTCTGGAAGTGATGTGAGCGAAAGGTTGCCACGTGCGGTTATCGCGGACGCGCACGTGTCGTGTGGTTAGGTTTTTACCCTGCAGGATGAAACAATTGATCATGATCGTCGCACTTCTCGATATGAATACCGCTTGATCACTGATTAGCAACTTAGTAATTTAATTATGAGGAATGGTTGAAGAAGAGATGATGTGATGGAAAGCATCATATGAGATCTTGTTTGAAAAGGTTGTGTTTTCCAACTTAGGTTCTATAGACTCAACTATAACATGGCTAAAATACTGAAAGTATAAGGACTTATTTTAGTAAGCTTTTCTTGCAAAAACTTCAATTACCAGTCCACTAAATAGCCTTGCATGCCTGAGTCTTGATCTATAATTATACTGATTAGTCGGGTAAGTCTTGCTGAGTACCTTTGTACTCAAGATTCTATAATCGCTGCAGAAAAGAAGTCGGAGCAAGTTTAATGGTTCACGAAGGCCAAGAGACACGAAGGGTCTGCGTGATATCTTAATGCAAAATGATAGTTTTTAAAACTTTGGTCTGTATAATTTAATTACCAGTACGACTTGTTGTTTTCCAAAAATTCTTAGCGTTGTTAACCTGCAATTAAGTTTCATGCTTTATGGTTTATAATACCTCGTTCCTAAAAGTATTTTTATAAAGAATGTAATGTCTGTTGAGAGCTTCCTATGCGAACGATCCGGTATGCATAGATTTGTATTAAATGTGGTGTTTCGGGTAGTCAACGGACACCTGACAGATCCGGGTTTACACTGTTTCAAGTGCATTAAGTCCTGAACCGTCCTTAGATGGTGATTAATGCATTTGAGTCAGTTTAAGCCGAACGGTTCTGCCACAGCGGTATCAGAGCTATGCATAAGGGAATCGACAGACATTACAGTTTTCAAAACTTTTGAGACCCTAATTTTACTAGTTACTAGGAAAAATAACTAGGTGGCACTAAACTAACTTGATATACTATGATATTTACATTCTGTCAAAACTTACAATTCAGTAACGACGCACCTACGATCAGGTAAGAAGGTGAGCATGTGTTTAAGATTGATATAATGTTATGACTCTGACTTGTGCAACCCTGTTGCATAAGGAGCTCTGTATGTTCTGGTACGGAGGGCGACTAGCTTGAAAGTCGACATCTGCTGCCTGATGTTGAGTGCAGACTTCCTACCGTGCGATGTTATTGGTCACGGTCGTGCATCCCTGGGGCACGTTTCACACAGGAGCTCCCATAAGGCAATGTTATGGGATGCAAACATCTGTGCCATGCGATGATGGTCATGGCAAAAGTGAATACGTTGTTCGCAACGTAGAATCATTGTTCATGCAACAATAAACGCATGGGCGCCATTTCTATAATAAATGGTGATGTATGGTTTTCTGCAGGTATACTAACCGCAGAATCGAGTAGTTCACGAATTCCTATATTGGAAGAGAGCTTATACGATGCCACCAATTTTTATTACGAGTGTGTAAACGAAAGTCAAGTCGTAGGCTACGTTCTCATACTTAGTTGCATTGCATGTCTTAAAAACTTTTGGGTTTTTGTAGTGACATTAGATCTAAACCTAGTGTGTTTCCGTAAGAGTTGGCTAGTTCCTACAATCACGCGCTTCTATAGATAAGCCTGGTCGTATGTACAATGATGTCTTCAAGAGGCCGGAATTCACCCAATTCTGTGGAAGATCTTGCAGCAGTTTGGATATACGGAACTACCGCGGTATATCGAAAAGAATATAGATAGTCTAGACCATGAAGCAGAAGAAAAAGGTTCATGAGATATAGACTCAAATGAAAGCAGCTCCATCTCGACAAAAGGACTATGCTGATCATTGGCAATGTACAAGTTTCATGATTGGAGATTTTGTATACTTAAAGGTTTCACCTTCAAAAGGAGTTTGTTGATGAGCGTATGTTACAACTGTATCAGATTTTGGGTTTAGAGATAACCATGGAGGATCTTCAAGAATGACTTAATGACATGAATCAAGGTGGTCCACTAGAAGTTCCACTATCAGCACCAAACCAAGGAGGAGCCAAAGGTTTCGATATAGATATCGAAGAGCCAAGTATTTCTGCTCTTGAAGCTAATGAAGGTGAAACTGGACTTGATAAATTCTATGTTTTTGCTAGACTGGATAAATTTGTTGTGGTATTCATCGACAATATTTTGATCTACTCCAAGAAGATGATGAGAATTATCCTACTCATGATTGGGAATTAGCAGTAGTGGTCCATGCTTTAAAAGATTTGGCATCACTATCTTCTTAGAAGTGTATGCCATATTTATAAATACATATTTACTCAATTTGAGTTAAATATGAGGCAATGGAGATGGGTTAATCAAGGATCATGCTTTGGAGGTCCACTACCATCCCAGCAAATTAAATGTGGTAGGAGATGTATTAAGTAGAAAGACACATTGCAATTGTGTTTATACAACCTGGGAATCAACCTTGTGCTGAGAGATGGAAAAGCTGAACATTGAAATGGTTACGCAAGAAAACTGTACCAATTTGGTTATCAGTTCAAATTTTGCAGGAGCAAATCATTGGAGCTTTATATGGAAAACGATGTACAACGTCTTTGAATTGGTCAGAAGTAGGAGAGAGGTCAGCATATGGACCCGTAGCTTACAAATAGCACTTACGACACACTTGTCTGCTTTACATGATGTTTTTCATGTGTCCCAACTTAAGAAATGTTTGAGAGTGCCGGAAGAGGTAATTGAAGATCAAGACATTCAAAAATTGAATCAGACTTGACATATGAAGAAAGACCATAAAGAATTTAGACCAAAAGAGTAGAGATACTTGGAGGCATAGTATCATGTTTTACAAGGTACCATGGATCAATCATATAGAAGATGAAGCTACCTGGGAACAAGAAAGTTACCTAGCTTCTAAGTGTCCAGAGAGTTGGAAAAATATATTTAATAGAAGTTCTGAAAGTTCGAGGAACTGGAGTAATTGGTATAAGGTTAGTTGAACAGGGCAAATTCCACCCCAGTAATTGAATAGAGATCAGTATTGATCATTTGGATGATATGTTTTCCTTTCCGCTTCACAAGTCACACGATTACTCGTGTGAATCTCGGGACGAGATTCTTTTAAGGGGGAAGGGCTGTGACATCCCCAATTTTTGGAAACAAGGATTAGCACCTAATGATGGATTAAAAGGATTTGAAGTTTAAATTTTTGAAGAAAGTCAAATTTGGAGCAATTCAAATTTGAATGTAAATTTGGATAGAATTTGGCAAAATATGGGAAATAAGGTTTGAATGTGCCAAAATCCAAGGAAATACTAATTTGGAAGTATTTGATGGTATTTGGACTATAAGAATAGGATCAAGTTCAAATTTGAGGGACTTTTGATCAAACTGGAGTACTAAATTTTTGAGAATAAAGCAGTGATTAGATGCCTTTTTGGAGTTAAAAATTGGAGAGATTTTATATATAAGGTTTGGTCAAGCAATACCAAAAAGAAAACTTGGAACTTTGTACAACAGCTTGGGATACTTCAAGGTCAGAGAATGTTATGTTTGCTAATTAATCTGGAGGGCTAAAGATTGAAAGTTGAACTGTTTTGGTCAGTAAGAATTACTGACAAACTGAATCAAAGTTCAGTTAAAATGCCTATGTTTGGGACACAAGATCTCTCAAACTATGGAGAATTGGATTCCAAGTGTTATACCAAAGTTGGAGCTGCATGTCTAGGCTACAAATTTTCTTTAGGACTTGAAATATAGAGAAAAGGAGAGAGATTCAGAGGAAGAAAGAAAGAAGAGAAAGGGGAGAAACAGAACAGCGGCAGCAGTAGAAGCAAGCAGCCTGCTTGCTGCTCATGGCCGGCTGGAACTTTCTGTGCCACGCGCCGTCGAGCCTTAGCAAGGTCAGCTCGAGGTAAACAACTTGATCACAGGAAGATTTCCATTCAAATATCAAGCCAGAGTGGTCTTCGCTTCCTCGTCGTCGTTCCTGCGCTCACAGTCGCCGCCACCTCTGTTCGCCGTAAAAATTCGTCACCGTCGTCCAGCTGCGGTGCGATTCTTTGCGCCCACACCTCCACCATCTTCCCAGCAACAGCCCCGACCACTTCAAGCTCAGCCACAAGCTTCGCCGTCGCCGCAAGCCGTCGTCTTCTACCTTCGGCCGCCGCCGACCGCTCGAGGTGAGCTCGCGTGGGGGCCTATGTTAGAGCGTTGTTGGGTTCGTTTTGAGCTCGTAGCTAGGTTCGCTAGGCTCTAGGGATGCTCACAGGCCGGTTCTTGTCCGGAGCCTCACCGTCGTCGAGCCGGAACACCGGCGCCGCCGCAGAGCGCCGCTGCGCCATGGGGGTCGCCGTGGGGAGCTAAGCTCCGGCCCTCTGGCTCAGCTTGCTTTTCGCGCTTCGTGTGAAGGAGGTCTGCTTTAAAAATTTTAAACTCTATAAAAGTTTATATAAAATTTAGGTTATTTTATATGCTTTTCTCAAAAGGATTTAAATAAGGCAAAATAGTTTCTTAATAAATAAAATTATGTTAAAGTCTTTTCAAATTAAAAATATTTTATAATAACTAGGATAATGTTATTTCTTGTATAAAAATAAATTGAATAATTCTTTTATAGCTTTTAAAAATGCTTTTAAATG
>OAMR01000024.1:3821172-3831659 GCA_900205405.1 Echinochloa crus-galli | reverse complement strand
AAGAACCATGTACCTGCAACAGGTACTCCGTAGGGACTGCCCGAGTGCAGCCCCTTAGCACCTCGATCAACGATCGAGTTGTTATTACTCGCTTACACCGCCTAGCTGCTCTACTCCTCCCTTACCACCCACAACTCACGCCAAGAGGATCAATCACAACCATCCCAACACATGCATAGCATAGCATATTTCGTAAAGTGAGTAGTAGGTAGCAAGGTATCAGGATATTAACAAAGGCAGTGCAGGTTTATCATGCGAGTAAAGTAAAGCGCTAGCATACTAGTTGCATGTCTAATAGGTATTTCAGAGATGGTCGGGCGTGAACCTGGGCAACAGCATGAATGCAACAAAAATGTTTCTAACCTTATATTAAATTTTATTTCTCATAAATAATTTATTTTCCTTAGATAAATATGAGCATAAAATTAGATAAAAAACAATTTAATTACTAAATTCAGTCCTTACGGAGAGACACTAGGGCCAAGCATAAAGCGTATGCCCTAGCTCCCTGTTCCATGTTGCTAAAAAGCAAGTTTTACCATTAACATTGAAGTGAACCATTAAGTCAAGATTAACAGTTTAACATTGGTGACAGTAGCTGCGCTTAGCAAAGGTCTACCCAAATGCAATAACCCGGGGTAATCAAGGTATAGGATAAACAAAGCTAGGAATAACCTTAATAGGAACAATTTAGACACATGCATATGCAGTAATTATTGTAAAGGTGTGTTTAGGTAGCAAGGATTGTCCGTGCTGTACTTGCCTTCGTCCAACTGCTGCTGTTGCTCTTGCTGCTGCTGTTGGTCCTGCTCCTCGTAACCCTCGAACTCAAACGCGTACGGCTCACCGACTGGACTCATTCATCAACACACAAGCATCCATACAAGCCAGTACATACAAACAATATTAATCTATTAGAACAGTACACCAAATAATAGAAACAGAACAAAAGAAGGCTGAAAAACTAATCTACGCTTCGCTACGAACACGTGAGCGCGAAAATCACTCAAATCGGAGCTAAAACGAAGAAGTTATGGCTTTTCTAAGGTTCAGGGACTTGCTGGCAAAGTTTTAAAAGTTCCAGGGGCTTAATTGCAAAAACTCAGGGGCTAAAACATAATTTTGTATAAAAACAGGAGGGTTTATTTGCAAATTAACCAAAGCAGGACTTCGGGTACTATTTTTAAATAAGACAGGGGGTTTTCTGTAAAAATCAGGACTTAGTTGTAATTATTTTTGAATAGTTTTGGACTGCGGGTTAATTTTGAAAAAGTGGAGGGGTTCTTTTGAAAAACTGGCACGGCTGACTCAGTTGACCGGTATGGTCTCTTTGACCTGGCTCGGTTGACTCGATCTGGGACGTCGGTTTCGATTTGGGCGGCTCAGATTAGATCGGGGAGGGAGGGGGGTCGCCGGCGGGGGTGCTGCGGCGGCGCCGCCTGCGCGCGCGGCGGAGGGTCGCGCGAAACTCGTTCTCCGCCACGAGCGGCGGGCTATTTTAGGACGCCAAGGAGAGTCCGGGCCCTCGACGTGCGTGCTCGTGGCCGAGCCGAACTCCAGCGCCGGGGTCGAGCCGGTCTCGGACGGAGGTGGAAGACGACCTGCCGCGGGTCCGCCTGGCAGTCGGCAGAGAGAGGGGAGCGGGGCTGTCTGCGGTGGGCTGGCTTGCTGGGCCGCTCGGTGGGCCGCGAGCGAAGCGAGGGGAGGCGGGCTGAGGCGGACGGAGCAGGCCGGGGAAGGAAATAGAGCGGCTGCTGGGCCGGGCCGAAAGTGGGAAAGGGGGAAGCTGGGCCGCTGCGAAACAGGAAAGAACAGGGAGCAATTTTGGCCGAAAGAAATAATTCAGGGAGGGAAAGTGGACTCGGGCCGCAGAAACTTTTCTAGAGCTCCAAACACAGCGATTCAAATTCGAATTTAAACAGAATTTAAATTCCAAATTGAACCACACACAAACAAAACTCAATGCAGCCAGCTTGAATGCAACAAAAATGTTTCTAACCTTATATTAAATTTTATTTCTCATAAATAATTTATTTTCCTTAGATAAATATGAGCATAAAAATAAATAAAGACAATTTAATTACTAAAATTTTAAAATAGGCTTTTTTTTAGGGTGTTACACAGGGCCTCCGCATTCAGCCTCCCAGGCAAGATGCACCGGTAAGTGCATCATAATATGAAAAAATGCTGGAGGGAAAATCATCTCAAGACGACAAAGTGTCTCTGCAATCGATTTGCTAAGTTCCTGCATCTCGGTCACGGCAACCTCCTTTGAACATAACGAGTTAAAAAACTTGCTGAGCTAGATCAACGGGATCGCTACTTCTTCAGGCAATATTTCACGAACCACAAAAGGTAAGAGTTTTTGTAAGATAATATGGTAGTCATGACTTTTCACGCCAGAAACCTTGCACCCATTGACATCAACACATCTCCTGATATTAGCGGCATAACCATCGGGCATCTTAACACCTTGTAGAAAGTTGCACAGGATTTTCTTTTGATGAGGACCTAACGAGTACAATGCTGGTGGCATGTCGTATTTACCTTTCTCATTGCGAACTGGATGTCGATCCTTCCTTATTCCCAATTCTTTAAGATCAAGTCGAGCCTTCTCACTGTCCTTACTTTTACCAGTTATTTCGAGCAAAGTCCCAAGCAAGCTCTCACAAATATTCTTCTCAATATGCATCACATCTAGATTATGGCGTACGACCAATGAATCCCAATATGGCAGTTCAAAGAAAATACTCTTCTTCCTCCAGTTGTGCCATCTAGCATCTTCATCACGCTGCTTCCTCTTCTTAGAGGTAGTGGCTCCATAGATGACTTGCTCAAAACTAAGATAATGAGAAGGGGAAGAGGCAGAAGGTGATATTCCAGGACATATGAAGAAGAAGCATAAAAAGCTTTGTGATGGCTAGAAGAAGAAGGATGAATGGCTTATGCTAGCAGCTAGTTATTCTCAACCATCATATATTTATCTACTAGTCCTTTAAATTAGTGGTATAAGCAACCACGTCATTCCCCTGTTCTGAATCTGAAAATTTTCACCTACTGGCGTTGCAAGTTGGGCAGTTCTCCATGTTTGCGTACGCTCCACGGAATAACACACAGTCATTGACACAAGCATGGATCTTTTGGTAGTCCAAGCCAAGGTCTCGAACCACCTTTTGAACTTTGTCCAGTGAATCCGGGAGACAATGCCCTTCAGGCAGCACAAGACGGAATAATAACAGTATTTGCTCCATTGCAGCGTTGCTAAGACCACACATGCACTTGATCTGATATAGCCTGACAATGAAAGAAACCTTTGAAGCTTCCTTGCATCCAGGGTACAACTCTATCTTAGCTTGCTCCAATAATTCAAAAAATTTGTATGCTGACTCATTTGGCTCCTCTTTATTACCACCTTGAATTGCACCATGTATGGCACCACTGATCAGTGAGGAAAACAGATTTTCCCGATCGTCATGATCGTCATGATCGTCAATATCGTCGTAATCAAACACATGGACGATAGGATCAGCGGCAAGATGATGACGTTTTTTTTTGGTTTTTTATGAAATCCGCATCAAACCCTGAATTAACCAGGTGACCTTCGATATTCTCTCTATTATGATATGCCATGCAACGACACATAGTACACGGACAATGCTCAGACTCTCCTTCCTCTTTTCCTTCAAACAGATCATTCAAGAAGTACTTCAATCATCTTCATTCGTCAATTCCATCCAACTGCAATCATCTTCACTTGCCATTGGAAAAAAAACAACTATATCGCGCAGATTTTAATCTCCTAAACCATATGTAAAAAGGGCGTGCTTGATCAGTGTTCCATATATTACAGTATTACAATAGATGTATATACAAATATTTAACAAACTAATAAACATCGATCATATACCTTGGCAGATTGGGTAGGGTACCTCCTAGCAGGATAAGAGACAGAGTGTGGACCATGTAACAAGATTCAAATAATTTACATGTGGTACTTACTTTATCCATGGAAGTGCCTCATCACAGTTTGATATTATGTAGTGCCTCATCGTCTGCAAGACTTCGGGACCTAGTGCCTCCATATTATGCTTAGAAGTAGTTCTCTTTCTGTTCATGTCCCTGCTCGCAAATACACTCAGACCAGCAGGTGGTTCATTAACAGCGCTCTTTTCTTGACGCTCTGGCCGCCCGATCTTTGGCTAAAAGTGACACACGAGAACGCATCAATTGCGACTAATTTTGCTTTGGATTGCAATGGGTTTATTTTTGTCGCAATAGCATTTTCTCTAGTGCGACGATTGCGTGTTACCGTCGTCATAACCCTCTCTAGTTTGCAACAGTTTCGATTCAGGTTGCAATATCAAACATTTCATTCGCAACGAGTACATTGCCGTCGCTATACCCCTCTATAGTTTGCAACACTTTCGATTCAGGATGCAATATCAAACATTTCATTCGCAACGAGCACATTGGCGTCGCTATATGAGTCCAGCCTGTGGTTTCTAGGCAGAAAACGCCGATGCCCCATGTAGCAATGCTTCATACCGAATTTTAACCACATGCACTCAGTGTCCTTGTGACAATAAGGACAAGCAAACCTCCCTTTGGTGCTCCATCCAGATAACATCGCATAAGCAGGAAAGTCATTTATTGTCCAGAGTAACATGGCACGCATTTTAAAATTACGCTTATCCTTGGCATCCCAAGTATCAACTCCGTCCACACTCCAAAGCGTTTTGAGCTCATCGATCAGAGGCTGCAAATACACATCAATGTTAATCCCTGGAGATTTAGGCCCAGGAATTAGCATGGACATGATCCAATAGGATTGTTTCAAGCACAACCAAGGAGGTAGGTTGTAAGGAATTAAGATAACTGGCCATGTAGAGTAAGCCACGTTCAACATCCCAAATGGATTGAAGTCATCGGATGCAAGCCCCAGCCTGACATTACGGGGATCCTCTGCAAACTCCCCGTGCTTCTCATTCACGACCTTCCATGCCCTTGAGTTAGCCGGGTGTCTCAGTTTGCCATCATCAATTGATTCGTCCTTGTGCCAACGCATATATGCCGATAACTGAAATCTTCACCAAAAATTATTTGTTGCAGACAAACTTTGGACCTATTGGTTCAATACGAGTTCATTGGCGTCGCTATACCCCTCTATAGTTTGCAACACTTTCGATTCAGGTTGCAATATCAAACATTTCATTCGCAACGAGCACATTAGCGTCGCTATACCCCTCAATAGTTTGCAACACTTTCGATTCAGGTTGCAATATCAATCATTTCAGTCGCAGCGAGCACATTGGCGTCGCTATACCCCTCTATAGTTTGCAACACTTTCGATTCACGTTGCAAAATAAAATATTTCACTCGCAACGAGTGCCTTTTCGTCGCTACAAGTAAAACCCTAATAGCGACGTGTCATAGTCGTTGTGACATGGGCAACTACTGCAACCGTTACCAAAAAGCGTCGCAATACCAACGCCCTAATTGCAACAGACGCCCATGCGCTGTTGCAATTGCCATTGAAATTGCAACGGTACACAATTGGCCGCAACACACACCCCTATCGCGACCAATGTCGTTAATGGTCGCGTTAAGCCCGGTTTATCGCGACCAAAACACCCTGTTGCCATAAAAACCGGTCGCGATATGCCCAAAATGCTGTAGTGAGTCAAGCCGCAAAGAACAGAAGAAGGGACCAGAAAGCCTTCTATGAGGAAGATCATGTACGCCATCAAGGAAAAGACCATTGAGGAAGTGCCTGTAGTTTGTGAGTACCCCGATGTTTCTCCAGAAGAACTACCAGGCCTACCACCTGACCGTGACGTGGAGTTCATAATTGAGTTGCAACCAGGCACAGGGCCAATTGCCAAGAGACCGTACAGAATGTCTGTGGAAGAACTCGAAGAATTGAAGAAGCAATTGAAAGAGATGCTAGACAGTGGAGTGATCAGACCCAGTGCATCTCCATGGGGATTGCCAGTGCTGTTCCTGAAGAAAAAGGATGGTTCTATGCGCTTGTGCGTAGACTATCGATCTCTGAACGCAGTGACTATCAAGAACAAGTACCCGCTGCCTCGAATTGATGATTTGCTAGACCAGTTGAAGAAGGCCAAGTACTTCAGCAAGATAGACCTGAGATCAGGATACCACCAGATGAAGATCAGGGAAGGAGATATTCCCAAGACAGCTTCCAAGTTATCGGCTCTGTTAGATTTCGGCAAGATCTACGAGTTCACAGTAGTGTCCTTTGGGCTGACAAATGCCCCAGCATACTTCATGAACATGATGAACAAAGTCTTCATGGACAAACTGGACAAGTTTGTGGTGGTGTTCATCGATGACATTTTGATCTACTCAGAAACAGCTGAAGAGCATGAGGAGCACCTGCGTATAGTGCTAGAGAAGCTGAGTGTTGGCGGTCGTTACAACCCAATTTCGACGACCAATACTCGGGAATAAATGAGAGACTATGCAACATTCCATGTACTTAGGTTTTATTTCTAATAAAGTTCCACGAGTTTTGGTGAGTGTCATGTTTGCAGGTACAATATCACGAAATACGTGCTATAGGGGTCGGAAATGACCGAATCGGCCGAACGACACGTTCGGCCGGTTATCCCCCTTAGCCGTACGGGCCACCGGAAGCCGTCCACGTCATCGACAACCAAACGAACACATCATCCGCCATGTGGACGACCGCCAACTCAACCTGGGCCCATGACAACTCAATACGGGCTGTGCCACATCACTTCTGGGCCAAAACAAGACAAGTCCACGCATCCAGAAGGAAACCCAGAAGGCCCAGGGGCTAGAGTCGGTGCTGTGGGGGCCTCAGCAGCCAGCACCGACCCCAGGGTGAGATCCAGGCCGTAGGTGCAAAGGACGGTGCATCCTACGTTCGGCCGAACCCCCTGGTTCGGCCGAACCGCCTATCTTCGCCCGAATCAAGGGGGAAGATCCCCTGGATGCCTTGGCGGTTACCCTGGTGAAACCGTCCTATGGGCACTATAAATAGGACCCCCTAGTGTCACTTGTAACACACACCACTTGGGAGCAAGTCTCCATTCTCCACTTTCAAGATGTAGAGTTAGGCTAGTCCTGTTGGGAGTTAGAGTCAGGGTCGAGCTTCGCTCGGGGTTCCGGAGTCGTCTTCTGGAGTTCTGGTAAAGCTCTTGCATCTTTTCCTTTTCTTTATGTACGACTCTGAGTAATCAATATATTTAGGCGAGAAGGGCCTACCTTTGTAGCTGCTCCTGAAAAAGCACGAACGCTTTTCATGGACCCCCGAAGCTCAGAAGGCCCTCGCGTCGCAACGGAGGTGGTAGCCGGGAGGTGGTGACAGCCCTTCCGGTCTTTGTAGTCCATCACGTTAGTTCCGGTGCTTTAGGACCCAAGGTTCAGGGTAGTCGGCACCCCTTCTCATCCCTTTCTGTGTGTCGCTGGCTCCGTTCCCGATGTTGAGATAGTAGAACTATGAAGAGAACCATAGATGCCTTTCTTCTTGCTAGCCGTAACCTTTGCTATAGATATCTCAAGGCCAGTGGAAGTATATAGGAATCCTCTCCTGTCTCGTTGTCCTCCCACTAGCTAGACCGCTCTATTGTCTCTATCCCTATCATGTACTTCTCCTTGTGTGTGTCGTATGCATATCACTCCTATCCTTTCCTTTACCCCCTCCATACTAGTCGGTACTTTATTTAGTAGATACATCCTTGTTAATAGTCAATACTCTTCAACCAATGCTTCCCTGTGGAAATAAATACAATACCTAGGAATACTTCCGGGTGAAATGCTACATCGATATCCGTGCGCTTGCGGATTTACAACTGTGTCGTAAGAATATCGGTAAACACTCCTTGCACCATTACCGGGATTAACAATCCTGATAGTGGACCGTAAGAAGTGAATGGAATACTTGGAGTCGTGAGCTTCTGCAAGGATGGTCTTCCGAATATCTTCATCTTGCGGCACGGTGTCTACTAACTTAATCTACCGCTAGCATTAGCGGGATCACCCCTGTTTGTGTTTTAGTATGTTTTCAAACAGGAAGAAGCAGAGAGCCCAGGGTGCCCGACCGTGCAGGATATATCAATATCAGCCCCTGTCTACTGCGATTCGCGCGAAAATCTTCAGAAGAAAAACAAATTCCCCAGGTATGTGTTTACATAAGAATGATATACATATATACTATCATAATCATGTGCAGCCTGGAGGGAAGATCGTCGTCCCGGAGGAAAACAAAATCAAATGTGATGGACGAACGACGCTGCATCAACGCAATCACATCTCAAATTGTCGGTAATGGCGAAGAAAAACCAAGGTACGTGAGATAGTCCTGCTCTTAGACTTTAAATTTTGAGCACCTGCTAGGAGGTACCCTACGCATTATCTTTTCAATTTTTGCATTATCCACTGCATGTTTGCTCTGAATCACTCATTTTAAATTCATGCATTCCATCACCCCATTTTTTTCTTCCCCCAAATCCACTGCATATTTTCCATTCTTGCATTAGCATTCATTCACCCCACCATCATTTTGCATTGAAAAAAAATTAAAATAAAAAAAACTAAAAAAAACAAAATAAATATCTAGCGACCACCGGTTTTAGGCAAGGTGTTTGTATGTCCGCAAGCCTTGATCCAAGGCAAGTGGCCAAACTTCACCTAGCCTGGCCAGTTTTCGCTCGTTCTCTGTGTGTATAAGAGACAGGCCCAGGGTGCCCGATCGTGCAGGATATATCAATATCAGCCCTGTCTACTACGATTCGGAAGCAAATATTTTTGGTGTTTTTATTTATTCAAACTAAAATGAAAACCAAATAGATCAAAGATATGAACTTGCAATGAGACGGTTGGGACTTACCTCGTGTGGGTTCTCTCCCCCAAGCTTGGCTTGGAACATCGGTGTCAGTTATCTCTGAATTGGCCTTCCTCGGTGCCGATACATGTAATGAGGTAGGGGAGTGTCCCTAACCTCACCAATGTTTGTGTACCGAATGTGCTTGATCGTCCTTAGGAATAGAGACCGTTCCTTTCCTAGTTCTATTATCTCAACCAGCCAGAAGTTGAGCAACCGGGATGAGAAGGTCACTGAAGGCGAGCCTTGGCAGATGGACAAGAACAATGTCCTGTACCGAGCATTCATAGCCAAATCAGAGAGGCTCGCCAAAGCCACATGACATCTAGACCTTTACAATCCATCTATAGAGTAGAAGTCGTGTGGTTGTATCTTTTAGAGCACCATTAGTTTCAATTTATTTCCCAATTCAATTTCCCTTTGCTCAAATCATTGTTTAGGAGGTGCTCTAATTATTTCCCTTCCAACACATTTTGTTTCCAACCTTAGCTTGATGAATAAATAAAATTAGAGTTGAATGCAAAAAGAATAAAATTGTCGCTCCGGTTGGTGCATTTGAGCCAACCGGAGATTGCCCTGTTTAACGAAAAGATACATGAGTACAGGCATGGCACAGTGGAGGAGCAGGACGAGAACGAGCAGGCCGACCAGCTGACTCAGTACCTTTCAAGGTTGAATCCCTACCAGTGAAGAGTCCAAGCTTGGGGGAGGACCCCCATCAGGTACGATCCGAATTACTCAGCACTTTGGTCATTCAATTGAAAATACTTCCTTTGAATAAACTCCCAACCATGCATGGAATGAAACATATGCCTCTCACTTTGTAAATGATGAATGGTTGCTCTGTCATTAATTTTGCTAGTACTTTGTTGCAACTAGTTGCTTGACTATGCTTGAGTTATTCGGCATGAGTAAAAATGAACCTGAACCTTGTGGGAGCACATGCTTTATTCCAAGTCTAGGTTGTTGTGGGAATTGATATAGTGAGACTTTGGTTGAATTCTATTTCTGCTCTTAGTATGGTGAAAATCTCGGTTGTTTATGCTTTCAAAATTAAAACAAAGTTCCTCATTGGTCATAATACCTACTAGAGCCATATGATAGGATTAGTTCTAAACTTTCTACCATATGCTGCTTGTCATCTTAGTGAGCTTTGTCAAATTCTTGTGACCTTAGTGAGGAATCTTTCATGCTTCTAAGATCGAGATTCACTTACACTCCAGCTCTCACTTGCAATTCCTACTTTGGGAGTTAGCAAAAACCATGCCATCATCCATTCCATAAATAAAATTTCATGTTCTTTGATTCCCTCTCCAAATATCTGTGAAGTAGAGGCATGGGCTATGCAAAAGAAAAAAAGAAAAGCATGCCAAGTGGCATGGCAAAAATATGAGAAAAAGAAAAGCAAGTCAAAAGACATGACAAAAATATGATCAAAAGAAAAGCATGCCAAAAAGGCATGGCAAAAATATGAATAAAAGATAGCCCATGCTCTCGAAAAATAAATCAAGGAGAGGAAGAATCAATCAATGAAATTCCGCCAAATTCCACTCCACATATTCCACTCCACATATTCCACACACACAACACTAGAGCTGTGGTACGCCACCATAGTTGA
>OAMR01000024.1:3807682-3820304 GCA_900205405.1 Echinochloa crus-galli | reverse complement strand
TCATTCGGCCGATTCGGTCAATTTCGGCCCCAATAGCACGTGTTTGTTGTAGTTGTACCTGCACAAGTGACACTCACCAAAACTCGTGGAACTTTATTAGAAATAAAACCTAAGTACATGGAATGTTGCATAAAACCTCATTTATTCCCGAGTATTGGTGGTCGGATTTGGGTTGTAACGACCGCCAACAAGCTTCCCCAAGCTTAGCTCTTTGCTCGTCCTCGAGCAAAGATAAAGACTTAGGCTCGGTGGATCAGGAGTTGCTACAATGTCATTTATTTTGCAGGTAACTTTATAAACTACTAGTTTTCAAAAATACTTGAATCATAGGCAAAGTTTCAAATCACTTTTTTACCTATGGGGCTTATAGCAATCTCCTTATCTTGGCGGTTGAAAGGATGAACAATTTAACTTCGTTTTATTCCACTCTACTCTTTTCAGGATCCTATCTCGGAGTTTTCACCCCTTTTGTGAAAAGATAAGTTGTTCCTCATTGGTTCACTCAATCGCTCAAGTGTATTTGATTCCTCACCAAAGGCTTTGCCTTCCTTTCATCCTAACATCTAGTATGGCTTTTTGTGTGGCTCAGGGACAAAGGATGAAGGCATGCATGCATCTTATATTTTGCTAAGTCAAAAACCGGACCTTATGAGAATCAAATCACACTCTTAGATCGAGAAGTGCAAGTGTGTGAAATATGCGGAGTGGAATATGTGGAGTGGAATTTGGTGGAACTTCATGGAATGATTCTTCCTCTCCTTTATTTTTCGAGAGCATGGGTAGGAATACTTCCAGGTGAAATGCTACATCGATATCCGTGCGCATGCGGATTTACATCTGTGTCGTAAGAATATCGGTAAACACTCCTTGCACCATTACCGGGATTAACAATCCTGATAGTGGACCGTAAGAAGTGTCAACACTGAGGCAGCACAAACTCTTTGGGAAGTTCAGTAAGTGCGAGTTTTGGTTAGAGAAAGTTGCCTTCTTGGGCCACGTACTGACAGCCGAGGGCGTAGCAGTGGACCCTGAAAAGATTGAAGCAGTCTCCGAGTGGAAGATAAGACAGGGGGTTTTCTGTAGGGTTTGGCAGGATACTACAGAAGATTCATTGAGAATTTCTCCAAGATTGCCAAGCCGATGACAGAATTGCTCAAGAACAACGTACCTTTCAAGTGGACAGACAAGTGTGAAGAAAGTTTCCAAGAGCTCAAACATAGGCTTACTACTACCCCACTGTTGACTCTGTTGTTGGCACTCCTTACGGCCTACAGATAAATCCGCAAGCGGACGGATACCGATGTAGCTTTCACCGGGAGTTATTCCAAGGTATCGATTTCCACGGGGAACGAGAAGTGTACTAATACTAAACTAAGTTGTCCTAGGTAGATGGAAATGGAGTGAATGGTATGGATGAGGTGGATGACAACAACAAAGAGAGAAGAGAAGTAGTACAATGAATGTTGCATAAAGCCTCATTTATTCCCGAGTATTGGTGGTCGAAATTGTGTTGTAACAACCGCCAACACCGTGGAAATCGATACCTTGGAATACTCCCGGGTGAAAGCTAAATCGGTATCCGTCCGCTTGCGGATTTATCTGTAGGCCGTTATCAAATTGTTGTGACCTTTGAGTGAAGCTTTCATATTCTTAAAGATCGAGACCCACGTACACACACCACCTCTCACTTGCAATTCCTACACTGGGAGTTAGCAAACATTTTCCATCATCCATCCACAAAAAATAAAATGCCCCGGATGTTATTTGATGTGAAGTCGCATCCGTAGAGGTACAGCTAGAAGAGGGGCCGACACTTCGGCTCCTCTCCCGGACGCTCACCTCTCCTCTCTCCATATTCTACTTGATACAAGTGGCGGAACTTCGCAACGCTCACTTCTCTCTTGTGTTGTGTGTTGTGCAAGTGACCAGGACCCTCTATTTATAGTGGCACAAGGACGGTTGAGCTTGGGTAACCGCCAAGGCAGCTGGAGGGGTTCGGCCGAACTCTCCGGTTCGGCTGAACCGAGGGATGCACCGCCCTTGCATCCAAGGACCAGGAGCACGCCCTGGAGGCGGTTTGCCCCTTCGGCCGAACTGGCCCCTTCGGCCGAAGTGGGCCCGGCCCAGTACAGCACCGCCTCTGCCTTGCACACGTGCTGGGTCGGCTCCTGGGGTCGGTTGCTATGGCGGTTTGCCTCCTGAGCTGGGCTTGAGGGCCTCCGGTGGACTTCGGGCTTCGTCGGGTTGGATTCGGGTTGCCCGTCATCTGGGTTGAGCCGGTTCGGAGTGATGTGGCAGGAGCCCGGGATGAGCTGGCATTCATCCCGCGTGGCTTGCATTGTCTTTGGATGACGTGGACAGCTTCCCCCGACTCGTACGTCTAAGGGGGGTAACCGGCCGAAACGCGTCGTTCGGCCGAATCCGTGTGTCTCTGTTATGTTTGTTTTATACTTGGTTGGAGGTTGCAAATCGGTCTGTAACGACCGCCAACAAGCTCCCCCAGACTTAGATCTTTGCTCGTCCCGAGTAAAGAAATTAAAACAGGAGCAAGATCAAAGTAAGGGTTCTTTCATACCATGAATACTTGCATATTGAATATATCAAACTTTTCTCTCATACCTGTGGATTTGTAGTGTCTATCCCCTGGATCTTGGGCAGTTGACAACTGGAACGATTCTTACAACAAAATCCTCCTGCTCAACCTGCATTCGGGGTTTTCTTGTTTTTCACAAATAAAAGACTCTTGTCTCTTCATCCCTGACACTCAGCTCTCTGGAGCTTCTCCCTTACACTCACTTTCTTTTGTATTTTTCTATGTCTCTCAAGTGATGACCGTGTCAAGCCATGTATTTTTGTCGAGCTGAAGATTGGTTCCCGGAGCGTCTCACCATTGCCTTTCGGTCGGATTGCAAGCTAAGGATGAGGAGTTTCATATTGGTCTTCAGCCTCATGACCCCTTTATTTTTCTCTTCTCCCTTTTTGGGATTTCTTTTTTTTTCCATTGGGACTTTCATGAGTCCTTTATTTGCTTTTTCTCACTCTTTTTTTTTGGGTATCACCGAGGCATGAAGACTTCTATTATACTCCGATGATAGATTTGCTTGCAACCGAACTCAGACAATGTGATCACTCTGGGGACTCGAAATTTGACAAGACATTGTACTAGGGAAGACAGGTTTCAGGAGTATCTCTCAAGCATATATGTAGTATTTGTGGACAGGATGAAGGGATAGAGTTATATTTTCAAAATTAAATTCTCCCGAATGTAAGCATGAACAGGTGGTTTGTTTTATCGATTCATATCACAATTGTCAACAACTTAGATCAGGGGGATCCTAAAATAATGATTTCTTCACACGAACTAGGTACTAGGTTTGAAAATAAACAATAAGCAAGATCATGAGATGAGAGATAACCAAGGTTCGTTTCGTGTTAATGATGCACATATTTTCAAATTTCGAAACGTGACAACACAGGAAAAATACAGGAGGGAAGAATTTGCAAACCAGCGTGCTGGTGCGCGAGGGAAGGTGGCCGGGCTGGTTTGGCCGAACCAGCCAGTTCGCCCGAACTGGCCTCGTTCGGCCGAACTGGCCCCGGGCTCGGTCCATCGTGCCACAAGCTCCTGAGTTGTTCCTGTGCTCGGTGCAATTCTTTGTTAGGCAGGGCATACCCCGGATGGCTCAATTGCACCGTCCGGGACGTGAATTTATTCCTTGCACTCAAATCTGATTTTATTTATTATTCAAACCTATGATTGGAAACAAAATGATTGGAAGGGAAATAAAATTCAGAGCACCCTGAACACGAATCTAAGAAAAATAAATCAAACAAATAGCAAACCAAACTAACTAAACTAGTGGTGCTCTATCTAAAAACGAATGACCGCGGGACACTACTCTGAAGGCGGTCCATAGAGATCCTCGTGTCCCGTGGCTTTGAACAGCCTCTTGAGCTTCGCACACAGGGCCTTGCGGAGGAGTTCCATCTTGTCCTCCCACTCCATGCGCGCGAGCTCGCCCTCCGCCACCTTCTCGTCAAGGTGGTTGATCCGCTGCTGCGCCACCGCCAAGTCTGCCTTCAGGCTCTTCACAGTAGGCGGCTTCTCCTCCTCTTCCTCGCCGTTCTCCTCATCGGAGAACTCCATGTCCCCAGGCAGCCCTTTGATGGCCGGGGGCTGTCGGTGGCGCCGCACCCTTGGGTGGCGCCGTGGAGGAGAGGACTGGGACGAGTCCCCTGTTGGCACTCCTTACAGCCTACAGATAAATCCGCTAGCGGACGGATACCGATGTAGCTTTCACCGGGAGTATTCCAGGTATCGATTTCCACGGAGAACGAGAAGTGGTCTGAATCTAAACTAAGTTGTCCTAGGTAGATAAATTGGATGGGATGGAATGGATGAAATGGAATGGTTGAGGTGGGTGACGACAACAAGGAGAGAGGAGAAAGGATAGGAGGGTAGAGAGGGTACACGTCTGGTAAGAGTATTCTTCCGACTACGGAGCAGTTCAGAGGATACGAACGGTTACTGGCTTCGGGACTATAGAGCCCCTGGCACGCAGAAAGGGATGAGAAGGGGTGCCATCTACCCTAAACCTTGGGTCCTAAGACACCGGAACTAACGTGATGGACTACAGAGACCGGAAGGGCTGTCACCACCTTACGGCTACCACCTCCGTTGCGACGGGCGGATTCTAAGCTAGTCTCAAGTACAGGCACCACGCCTACACTAGTTGACTAGTACTTATCTACTGCGCAGATAGATAAGCACTCAAGCTAAGCAGCTAGCATACAATTATACCAATCAACTAAGCATTGAACGAAGAACCAGCAAGCATATAAAAGTAAGAACTGAATGCTCAATTAATTAGAGAGAGATACAAGAGTTACCAGACATGACCCTGATGTTACTCGAAGTGAAGTCGCATCCGTAGAGGTACAGCTAGGAGACAGGCCGACACTCCGGCTCCTCTCCGGAACGCTCACCTCTCCGCTCTCCCTATTCTACTGATATGAGTGGCGGAACTTCGCAACGCCTACTCTCTACTTCTTCTCCTTGGTTGTGTGTCTTTGCAGGTGAAGGAGGGCTTCTATTTATAACAGGCCAGGTCGGTTCACGCCCTGGGCTGGGCCGGAGGCTTTCTAGTAGACTGTTCGGCCGAACTGGGTCGGTTCGGCCGAACCATCCAGTTCGTTTGAACCACCGAGTTTTGCACCGCCTTGCCTCCAACACTCCAGATTACTCCCCCACGTCGGTTCCAGGTCGGTTGTGTGGGTTCGGGCGAATTAGGGGCTTCGGCCGAACTGGGCCGGAGGCCCGAGCCTGCCCTAGCTACACCGCCTTAGACTCTGGACCTCCTGGGCTGAGTTGAGATGCTTTGGTTTGTGTGTTTCTGCCCTAGGGGTGAGGTAGTGTTGGTCCACGTGCTTTGCCAAGTAACCGCTCGGTCATCGCTAACGTGGACGGCTCCCGGTGGCTTGTACGGCTAAGGGGGGTAACCGGCCGAACGTGTCGTTCGACCGAATTGGTCATTTCCGACCCCTATAACACGTATTTCTCGTTATCGTACCTGCACAAGCGACACTCACCAAAACTCGTGGAACTCCATTAGAAATAAAACCTAAGTACATGGAATTTTACATAAAGCCTTGTTTATTCCCGAGTATTGGTGGTCGAAATTGGGTTGTAACGACCGCCAACAAGCTCCCCCAGGCTTAGCTCTTTGCTCGTCCTCGAGCAAAGATAAAAACTTAGGCTCGGTGGATCAGGAGTTGCTACAATGTCATTTCTCTTGCAGGTAACTTTATAAACAACTAGCACTCAAAAATACTTGAATCACCAGCAAAGTATTAATTCACCATTTTACCTATGGGGCTTATAGCAATCTCCTTATCTTGGGCGGTTGAAAGAATGAACCGTTTAACTTAGTTTTATTCCACTCTACTCTTTTCAGGATCCTATCTCGGAGTTTTCACCCTTTTATGAAAGAAAAGTAGTTCCTCATTGGCTCACTCAATCGCTCAAGTGTATTTGAATTCTCACCAAAGGCTTTGCCTTCTTTTCATCCTAACATCTAGTTTGGCTTTTTGTGTGGCTCAGGGATAAAGAATGAAGGCATCCAAGCATCTTATATTTTGCTAAGTCAAAGACCGGACCTTAGGAGAATCAAATCACACTCTTAGATCGAGAAGTGCAAGTGTGTGGAAATTGTGGAGTGGAATTTGGTGGAACTTCATGGAGTGATTCTTCCTCTCCTTGATTTATTTTTTGAGAGCATGGGCTATCTTTTGTTCTTCATCTTTTTGCCATGCCTTTTTGGCATGCTTTTCTTTTCCCATATTCTTGCCATGCCACTTGGCATGCTCTTTCTTTTCTTCTCTTTTTTCTTCTTTTTTTTTGCATAGCCCATGCCTCTACTTCAAAGATATTTGGAGAGGGAATCAAAGAACATGAAGTTTATTTTTGTGGAATGGATGATGGCATGGTTTTGCTAACTCCCAGTGTAGGAATTGCAAGTGAGAGGTGGAGTGTATGTGATCTCGATCTTGAGAGCATGAAAGATTCCTCACAAAGGTCACAAATTTGACAAAGCTCACTAAGATGACAAGCAGCATAATGCTTCTTTAATCCTATCATATGGCTCTGGTAGGAATGTTTTACCAATGAGGAACTTTGTTTTATTTATTTATTTATTTTTGAAAGCATAAACATCCGAGATTTTCACCATACTAAGAGCAGAAATAGAATTCAACCAAAGTCTCACTATATCAATCCCCACAACAACCTAAACTTGGAATAAAGCATGTGCTCCCACAAGGTTCAGGTTCATTTTTACTCATGCCAAATAACTCAAGCATAGTCAAGCAACTAGTTGCAACAAAGTACTAGCAAAATTAATGACAGAGCAACCATTCATCATTTCCAAAGTGAGAGGCATATGATTCATTCCATGCATGGTTGAGAGTTAATTTTATTCAAGGGAAGTATTTTCAATTGAATGACCAGTGACCAAGGTGCTGAGTAATTCGGAATGTACCTGATGGGGGTCCTCCCCCAAGCTTGGACTCTTCACTGGTAAAGATTCAATCCTTGAAAGGTACTGAGTCCGCTGGTCGGCCTGCTCGTTCTCTCCACTGTGTCATGCTATACTCATGTATCTTTTCGTTAAACAGGGCAATCTCCGGTTGGCTCAAATGCACCAACCGGAGCGACAATTTTTATTCCCTGTTGATTCGGGCGAAGAGACCGGGTTCGGCCGAACAGGTCGGTTCGGCCGAACCGACCTTCTTCGCCCGAATCAAGGGGGGATATTCCCTGGATGCCTCAAAAGGGAAATTGAATTGGGAAATAAATTGAAACTAATGGTGCTCTAAAAGATACAACCACACGACATCGACTCTATAGATGGATCGAAAAAGGTCTAGATGTCATGTGGCTTTGGCGAGCCTCTTGAATTTGGCAGAGGACGTTGATCTTGTCATCCTTGTCCATCTACCAAGGCTCGCCTTCGGTGACCTTTGGCTGGGGAATGTGAACACTTGGTCGTGTTCGGGAAAGTGATAGAGGATGGTTTCTGACTTGAGATCGACAAGCAGTTTTCCCAACATTTCCTTAGCGACTTTGAGACAAGATGGGATAGAGATAGGATCAAGGGTCCAAAAGGACGCTCAAGGGGCAAAGAGGGGTCCTTCGGTCGAACCAACATGGTTTGGCCGAATTGTCCTAGTTTGTCCAAACTCGAGTGGTTTAGTATGGCCAGAGTGCATCAGTGAGCCTATCTCTCTAGTGCCTACCCATCTCATTGACGATCTTTGCAGAATGTTCTTGATGGGAGTGTTGGATGTTCTGCTTGACCACTAGTTTGGGGGAGAGAAGGTGTGGCTATACAATGCGGCTCCCCCAAGCTTAGATATTTCCGGGAGATGGAGTCAATGAGATGGGAGCCTCTACGACCAGCCCAGGGACGCTAAAGCGAGGAAAGATGTTTTCATGGGACATTTGCTTAGCATGCCTGGTGGATGCGGCTTGACAGGGCTTGGCTTCTACCCAGCTAGAGACGGGATCTATGGCTACTAGAGTAAACTCGTAGTTCTTTGAGTTAGGGAAATGACCCATGGGGTCCATTCCCCACACATCAAAGGTTTCTACTTGAAGACTACGGGTAAGCGGCTTTGCGTCTCTTATATTCTCGTGTTCCTAGCTTTGAATCTAGTCTTTCCCCGATCAAAGACAAATCTCCGTAACAATTGCCTAGCGACCCCCAGATAAGATGAGACAGGGATATGAGGTGTATGAAGGTTAGGAGTAATCCCTTTGAAATCTTGGATCGGGTGTCCTGAGACTGATCGATCCTCCTCCAGGACTATGGAAGTCAGTTGGGTTCCAGGGGGTTTATCACTGATGGTCACTGGAGTGTGTTCGTCCTTAAAGAGGGAGGAACACTTCAATCTAGAGGAAAGAGGCTTCGGCTCGATTGGAGGATGAATATCTTCTTCCTCCATAAGGAATTGGGCATCTTCTTCTTGGAAAGGTTGCTCTAAGTCTATCAAAGATGTTGACATGCCCTCCTCTTTAGGATCAGGATCGGGCTCCACCTCTATAGGTGTGTTCAAGGAATAAGAATAAGAGACCGGAACAAGTTCTTCTCCGATCCTAGGCTCTACTAGCTGATGTGGTGCATTTTCTAGGATTTTCATGATTGGCCTACCAATAAAGATGGAATGTGTGGAGTCGTTGGGTAGGTCAAAGATATGGAAATCTAGAAAGAGTTCAGGGTCGTTAATCTTAACGGGTATGATCCGCAAGATCCCTAAACAGTCAAGGACCCTTCCCGATGTGAACCTTAGATATTTCTGAGATGATGACCATGATTCATCGGGGAGTTGAGCTCGCACCAAAGAGCTAGAGATTATGTTGATTCCGAGGCTCGGGTCATACCCGATTTCTTTGTCCATGCCCATAACTTAACAAAAGATTGTTCGGATTCTCTTGGGCATTTTAACGACCTCAGTCGAGGCTTCTGCCTCATCTAGCCATTCCCGACTTTTGATGGCAGAGAGACGGCCTAAGTACTCTCTTTGAAATTCTAGTGCTTCCTTGTCGGGTGGTGGATCCTTTTGCTCTACACATTGTCCCCGTGGGAAACGTATGGCACAGTCGATGTCATCGAATAGACCATCGTCAAAATCGTAGGGAGTGGTGTAGAGTTGCTCTACAGGATACAACCACATGACATCTATTCTATAGATGGATCGTGAAGGTCTAGATGTTACGTGGCTTTGGCGAGCCTCTTAAATTTTGTTGTGGGTGCTTGGCAGAGGACATTGATCTTGTCATCCTTGTCCATCTACCAAGGCTCGCCTTCGATGACCTTCTCACCGAGATTGTTAAATTTCTGGTGTGTTTGCACCAGATCTCCATTCAGGCTCTTCATCCATGGGCTCCTCTTCTTCCTCCTCGGGATGTTCAATCAGAAGGCTTTAGGGGTTTTGACAGTTTTGCTCGTGATACCCTTGGAGAGGGAACCCCTGGGTGAGGAAAGGTCTTTGGATAAGGATTGGGTGGTCATGGCGGCTGGAAAATGTGAACACTTGGTCGTGTTCGGGAAAGTGATGGAGGATGGTTTCTGACTTGAGATCGACAAGCAGCTTTCCCAACATTTCCTAGCGACTTCGAGACAAGATGGGATAGAGATAGGATAAAGGGTCTTTCTCTAAGAGTCTCCCAACTCCCTTCCGTAGTACTGATAGCCAGAGAGTACCATTTCTTCGCTCCTCCTGTTAATGAGAACGGGAATAGCTTCCATTTGAGTGTCTCTTGTGTCATGCCTGCAATGGTCAGGCACGAGCAGAGTTGCTCAAACTCGTGAAGATGCGCGTATGGACTCTCGGCCTTCGTTCCTGAGAACGATTGCTCACGAACCATGGCTATGAAGCCAGGACATAGCTCATAGCCGGGTGTGGATATGGGATGTGATGATGGTGGTAGCTCCAAATAATCGCCCTTTGGAGCCGAGTTTTGGCGTAAGGTGAGGTTGGATTCCATATAATGGATGGTGGTGGGATACACGGACAACTTGCATTCGGAATCAGAACAGCTACCCTCCCCGGCAACGGCGCCAGAAAGCTTGTTGGCACTCCTTACGGCCTACAGATAAATCCGCAAGCGGATGGATACCGATGTAGCTTTCACCGGGAGTATTCCAGGTATCTATTTCCAAGGAGAACGAGAAGTGGTCTGAATCTAAACTAAGTTGTCCTAGGTAGATAAATTGGATGGGATGGAGTGGATGAAATGGATGAAATGGAATGGTCGAGGTGGGTGACGACAACAAGGAGAGAGGAGAAAGGATAGGAGGGTAGAGAGGGTACACGTCTGGTAAGAGTATTCTTCCGACTACGGAGCAGTTCAGAGGATACGAGCGGTTACTTGCTTCGGGACTATAGAGCCCCTTGCACGCAGAAAGGGATGAGAAGAGGTGCCAGCTACCCTAAACCTTGGGTCCTAAGACACCGGAACTAACGTGATGGACTACAGAGACCGGAAGGGCTGTCACCACCTTACGGCTACCACCTCCGTTGCGACGGGCGGATTCTAAGCTAGTCTCAAGTATAGGCACCGCGCCTACACTAGTTGACTAGTACTTATCTACTGCGTAGACAGATAAGCACTCAAGCTAGGAAGCTAGCATACAATTATACTATACTACTAAGCATTGAACGAAGAACGATGCAAGTAATGAAAGTAAGAACTGAATGCCCAATTAATCAGAGAGAGATACAAGGAGTACCAGACATGCCCCGGATGTTACTCAAAGTGAAGTCGCATCCGTAGAGGTACAGCTAGAAGAGCGGCCGACACTCCGGCTCCTCTCCCGGACGCTCACCTCTCCTCTCTCACTATTCTACTTGATACAAGTGGCGGAACTTGGCAACGCTCACTTCTCTCTTGTGTTGTGTACCTTTGCAGGTGAAGGAGGGCTTCCATTTATAGGGATCAAGGACGGTGGAGGCAGAGTGGCAGCCAAGGCACCTCAGGGGCGGTGCCGGGCCGTTCTTCGGGCGAACTTGGCGCGTTCGGCCGAACTGTATCGGTTCGGCCGAACCATCCAGTTTGTCCGAACCACCAAGTTTTGCACCGCCTTGCCTCCAACGCTCCAGATTACTACCCCATGTCGGTTCCAGGTCGGTTGTGTGGGTTCGGGCGAATTAGGGGCTTCGGCCGAACTGGGCCGGAGGCCCGGGCCTGCCCTAGCTGCACCGCCTTAGACTCTGGACCTCCTGGGCTGAGTTGAGATGCTTTGGTTTGTGTGTTTCTGGCCCAGGGGTGAGGTAGTGTTGGTCCATGTGCTTTGCCAAGTCACCGCTCGGTCATCTCTTATGTGGACGGGTCCCGGTGGCTTGTACGGCTAAGGGGGGTAACCGGCCGAACGTGTCGTTCGGCCGAATTGGTCATTTCAGACCCCTATAACACGTATTTCTCGTTATCGTACCTGCACAAGCGACACTCACCAAAACTCGTGGAACTCCATTAGAAATAAAACCTAACTACATGGAATGTTGCATAGTCTCTCATTTATTCCCACGGATTGGTGGTCGAATTTGGGTTGTAACGACCGCCAACAACACTACCCTCGCTTCACTAGGGACCAAATGAAAGAGGACCTTGCCGTATCCGCCTCCTGGCTTGCGCTCCCCTTTGATGACGAAACGCAGCGGCTTCTCCGGCTCGTCCTCCGGGATTGCTTCGGCCTTTCCCTTGAGCAAACACAGCCCCAAGTACGGCACCCTTGAGGAGGATGCCGATGGTAGGCCTTGGCGAAGGCGAAGGCGAACGCGGAGGCTTCTTGATTCCTTTGGTCGGAGCGAGGAGACCGCTGACCATGGCACGCAGCATGGAGTCGCGGCGCTGCGACGAGGTGCGTGATGGTGTCCTGCCCCACGGCTTCTCTTCCGTCATGCTAACGTCCGAGATCCGGAAGGCTTGCTCGTGAGCGGAATCGCCGTTCCGGCTGACGTAGCTAGAGCCCTTGGAGGAGGAAGAGGCCATGGTGGCTGTGTTGGAGGTGTTGGGGGCTAGGAGATGGCTTAGATGAGATGGGAAAGATGACAGAAAGTTTCTGTTTTTATCGAGGATTTTTCTGATCGAAAAACGACTGCCCGACGTTTTCCTCGCGTGGATTGGGATATTCTCACCTAGGGATAGACTTGGAGGCGCAAATATGCACGAGGGGGCCAGGGAAGCCAGTTCGGCCAAACCCTCCTGTTCGGCCGAACCCTCCTATTCGGCCGAACTGGGCTGTTCGCCCGAACCAGCCTAGTTCGGCCGAACAAGCCCCAGGCCGCCCTGGTGCATAGTCAAAAAGGTGTTTCGTCGGTCTGGTCGTGGAAAGTTTGGATCAAGGTGGTTTTCAAGGCTCAAAAGGATTTTTCCCAAAAAGGATTTGAAAGTGATGGATTCGGGCCAGAGTTCTACGGGCAGGGCTCAGAGTTCTATGAACTCGAGGACGTCTAAGTCGTCAAGTGGCGGTGGCTCGGGTTCTAAGAAAATCTTCAACCGCTGTCCGTTGACCTTAAAAGTATTTTTGTCCTCGCTTTGCAACGTGACGGCCCCGTGAGATGC
>OAMR01000024.1:3795219-3807083 GCA_900205405.1 Echinochloa crus-galli | reverse complement strand
TGGGTCAGGATCGGGGTCTGCCTCTGATGGGGTGTTCAAGGATTGAGAATAGGAGACAGGGACGAGTTCTCTGCTGATCCTGAGCTCTACTAGCTGATTATTTGGTGCTTTTTCCAAGATCCTATAGATCGGTCTACCTATGAAAATGGAATGGGTGGTGTTGCTGGGTAGATCGAAGATATGGAAATCCATGAACAGTTCAGGATCGTTAATCTTAACGGGTGTGACCCGCAAGATGCCCAAACAGTCCAGGATTCTTCCTGAAGTGACTTTTAGCCGTTTTTGAGAAAACGACCCATGTACCTTAAGGATGGTGTCATCCCATAGGTAGTCGTTGATCGGAAGATCAGACGGTACTTCCGTGCGGGACAGGTGGTCAGCCACTGAGTTCTCTACTCCTTTCTTATCTCTTATCTCGATGTCAAATTCTTGGAGTAACAGAACCCAGCGGATAAGCCTTGGTTTTGCATCCTTTTTGGTCAGAAGGTACTTCAGAGCAGCGTGATCTGAATAGACTATGACCTTGGCCCCAACAAGGTAGGACCGGAATTTATCTATAGCAAATACGACTGCTAAGAGTTCCTTTTCCGTGGTTGCGTAGTTGAGCTGGGGGCCAGTGAGCGTTTTGCTAGCGTAAGAGATAGCATAATGCTTCTTGTCCTTAGTTTGGCCCAACACAGCTCCTACCGCATAGTCGCTCGCATCACACATGATTTCAAATGGGATGCTCCAGTCGGAAGGCTGGATGATGGGAGCGGAAATGAGTGCCTTCTTGAGGGTATGAAAAGCGGCATAACACTCCTCATCGAAAACGAAGGGGACATCTTTGGCTAAAAGATTGGTCAAAGGCCGAGATATTTGGGAGAAGTTTTTAATGAAGCGCCTATAGAAAATACCCTCTCGCACCATAAAATGGCACTTTTCCCAGTTCAAAATGAGGTGCTTCTCTTTACACCTCTGGAGGACCTTGCCCAGATTTTTTAGACACTCGGTGAAGGTTCTTCCATAAACTGAGAAATCGTCCATGAACACTTCCATAATCTCCTCAATCATGTCGGAGAAGATGGACATCATGCAACGTTGGAAAGAGGCAGGTGCGTTACACAACCCGAAGGACATACGCCGATAGGATACATCCCATAAGGGCATGTGAACGTGGTTTTACTCTGGTCTTTACGATGGATTGGGATTTGGTGATATCCAGAGTAACCATCAAGGAAACAGAAGAAGGAGTGTTTGGCTAGCCGTTCAAGCATCTCGTCTATGAATGGGAGAGGAAAATGATCTTTCTTGGTGGCTTTGTTGAGTTTACGATAGTCTATGCACATACGCCACCGGGTAACAGTGCGCTGAGGAATGAGCTCATTCTTGTCATTGCGTACTACCGTCATTCCTCCCTTCTTTGTAACGACTTGGACGGGGCTAACCCACTCGCTATTTGGGACTGGGTAGATGATCCCAGCGTGAAGGAGTTTGAGAACTTCCTTTTTCACATCCTCTCTCATGGCATTATTCAGCCGTCTTTGAGGTTCCCGAGACGGCATTGCTTCAGAATCGATCGGGATTCGATGGGTACAGAGATTCGGGCTAATCCCTTTCAGGTCTTGGAGAAAATATCCTAAGACCGATCGATTCTTCTCCAAAACAGTGATGAGTTGTTGGGTTTCTAATTCGGAGAGCTTATCACTGATGATCACTGGAGTTTGCTTATCCCCAAAGAGAAAGGCATACCTAAGTCCAGGTGGAAGCGGTTTGAGCTCGATTGGGGAAGGTTTTGGAGTTTCGTTTGTATCGAGCTCAATCGGAGGGTGAGTTTCCTCCTCTTCCAAAGAACGGGAGATCTTCTTCTGGAATAGGTTGCTCTATTTCTAGCAAATGAGCTGATCTAACTTCCTCTAGTGGGTCAGGATCGGGGTCTGGCTCTAAAGGGGTATTCAATGACAGAGAATAAGAGACAGGGATAAGTTCGTTGCCGAGCCTGAGTTCTACTAGCTGCTTTGTTGGTGCTTTTCCCAAGATCTTCTAGATCGGTCTACCTATGAAGATGGAATGTGTGGTGTCACTGGGTAGATCGAAGATATGGAAATCCATGAAGAGTTCATCATGCTTAGTATCATGCGGTGGATTTAAGCCTGGTTCAAGAAGGTTCCTCTGTTAGGTCATGAGCCATGCGGTGGGCTAAGATCTAGTATGGACCAAGTTATCGGCTCTGTTAGATTCTGGCAAGGCTCGGGTCGTACCCGATTTCCTTGTCTTTGCCCAGGACCTCACAGTATATCCGTTGAATCTTTCTGGGCATCTTGATGACCTCGGTCGAGGCTTCGGCCTCTTCTAGCCACTCCCGACTCATGATAGCAGAGAGACGTCCAAGGTATTCTCTCTGATATTCGAGTTCCACTTTGTCGGGGGATTGTTCTATGGGCTCTACACGGCGTTCCCGTGGGAAACTCGTTACACCCCCGATGTCGTCGAAGAGGTCATCATCGAAGTCATAGGGCGTGTCATAGAGGGAATCATAGTAGGCTGGGCTAGGGGACGGTTGTGGTTCGTAGTGAGCTTCTGGTATGGACGGAACAGAAGAGCTAATGGATTTGGATTGGATTTGTACTGGCTCTTTGGGTTCAGGTTCAGGCTGTTTCTCTTCTTCATCGGGGAGTTCGTCATAGATTCCAGTGGAAGGAGTGTTGTCCAAGATGCGCTCTAGGACTATTCTTGCTTCACTAGGAACCAGATGAAAGAACGACCCTCCTGAAGCAGAGTCCAGGAAAGTAGCAGCTACGGGACAGAGACCAAGGCTGAAGTGTTGGAGGATGATGGGTTCTGACAAGCCTAGGTCTGGTCCGGCTGCTAAGATTTGCTGGAAACGAGCCCAAGCGATTCTCCCTTTAACTGCTTAAAGGTAAGAATTTCGATTCGGAGGCTCGCTACCTTGGAAACTGGGAAGAAGTTTCGGCAGAATTTTTCCTTGAGAACTTCCCAGCTCCCGTCCATAGTACTGACGGCCAGAGAGTACCATTTCTTCGCTCCTCCCGTATCGATTTCCACGGAGAACGAGAAGTGGTCTGAATCTAAACTAAGGTGTCCTAGGTAGGTGAGTTGGATGGAATGAAACGGATGAAATGGAATGGATGAGGTGGGTGACGACAACAAGGAGAGAAGATAAAGGGTAGGAGAGTAGAGATGGTACAGGTCTGGGAAGAGTATTCTTCCGACTATGGAGCAGTTCAGAGGATACGAACGGTTACTTGCTTCGGGTCTATAGAGCCCCTGGCACGCAGAAAGGGATGAGAAGGGGTGCCAGCTACCCTAAACCTTGGGTCCTAAGACACCGGAACTAACGTGATGGACTACAGAGACCGGAAGGGCTGTCACCACCTTACGGCTACCACCTCCGTTGCGACGGGCGGATTCTGAGCTAGTCTCAAGTACAGGCACTGCGCGTAAACTAGTCGACTAATACTTATCTACTTCAGACAGATAAGCAAACAAGCTAAGCAGCTAACATACAATTATACTATACCACTGAGCATTGAGCGAAGAACGATGCAAGTAAAGTAAGTAAGAACTGAATGCTCAGTTAATCAGAGAGAGATACAAGGAGTACCAGACATGCCCCGGATGTTACTCGAAGTGAAGTCGCATCCGTAGAGGTACAACTAGAAGAGGGGCCGACACTCCGGCTCATCTCCCGGACGCTCACCTCTCCTCTCTCCCTATTCTACTGATACAAGTGGCGGAACTTGGCAACGCTCACTTCTCTCTTGTATTGTGTGTTGTTTTGCAGGTGACCAAGGCCCTCTATTTATATCCAGCAAGGACGGTGGTAGTAGAGTGGCAGCCAAGGCAGCTGGAGGCGGCAGAGGGTCGGTTCGGGCGAAATTCCCGGTTCGGCCGAACTCCCCGGTTCGGCCGAACCGAGGGATGCACTGCCCTTGCATCCAAGGGCCAGGAGCACGCCCTGGAGGCGGTTTGCCCCTTCGGCCGAACTGGCCCCTTCGGCCGACGCCTTTGCCTCCCCCACGTGCTAGCCCAGCTCCTTGGTCGGTTTGGTAGGTCGGTTTGTCCCCTGGGCTGGGCTTGAGGGCCTCCGATGGACTTCGGGCTTCGTCGGGTTGGATTCGGGTTGCCGGTCATCTGGGTTGAGACGGTCCGGAGTGATGTGGCAGGAGCCCGGGATGAGCTGGCATTCGTCCCGTGTGGCTTGCATTGTCTTTGGATGACGTGGACAGCTTCCGCCGACTCGTACGTCTAAGGGGGGTAACCGGCCGAAACGCGTCGTTCGGCCGAATTGGTCATTTCCGACCCCTATATGCCATGTTTCTCCATTTTATATCTGCAGACGGGACAATCACCAAAACTCGTGGAAATAGTCAGTAGTAAGCCCTATAGCTATGGTGTGTGTCTCTGTTATGTTTGTTTTATACTTGGTTGGAGGTTGGAAATCGGTCCGTAACGACCGCCAACATCTGCCAGATATCCGAAAAGACTTTGTGGTATATTGTGATGCTTCAATGCAAGGTCTGGGATGTGTACTCATGCAAGAAGGCAAAGTGGTTGCCTATGCTTCGAGACAGCTGAGGAAACATGAAGAAAACTCCCCCACCCATGACCTAGAACTAGCAGCAGTGGTACATGCTTTAAAGATCTGGAGACACTATCTGATTGGCAACAAATGTGACATCTACATTGATCACAAGAGCATGAAGTACTTCTTCACACAGTCAGAGCTGAACATAAGGCAGAGAAGGTGGTTGGAACTGATCAAGGACTACGACCTAGAGATACACTACCATCCAGGGAAAGACAACGTAGTTGCAGATGCCCTGAGCCGAAAAAGCTACTACAACAACTTGATGATGGAGGAAAGACATCCGGAGTTGATAAGAGAGTTGAACATGCTCAGGCTTGAGGTAGTAGATGAAGGCCAGCCAAAAGAATTGAGAGTGAAGTACAACCTGGAGGAACGCATCAAGAATGCTCAGAAAAGCTGCCCGGAAATTCAAGAGGTGATTCAAGATATACAGCGTGGCGTAGCCCCAGACTTTCGTGTAGATGCTCAAGGAACAGTATGGCTCAAGCAACGCATTTGCGTGCCGCAAGATGATGAAATCCGAAAGACCATTCTTGCAGAAGCTCACGACTCCAAGTATTCCATCCATCCAGCATGCACCAAGATGTACCAAGATTTAAAGGATCGTTTCTGGTGGAAGAAGATGAGAGAAGACATAGCTGAGTGTGTTGCCAAGTGCGACTCTTGCCGAAGAATCAAGGCAGAACATCAAAGACCCGCAGGACTGCTGAAACCACTACAGATTCCAATGTGGAAGTGGGAGGACATCAGCATGGACTTCGTGGTGGGATTGCCCACTACTCAGAAGGGAAACGATGCCATATGGGTCATAGTTGATCGCTTGACCAAGGTGGCACATTTCATACCAGTCAAAGAAACCTACAGAGTGGATAAGCTAGCAGAGCTTTACATAGATAACATTCTCAAGCTACATGGGGCACCGAGAAGCATAGCGTCCGACAGAGGACCTCAGTTCACGGCTCAGTTCTGGAGAAGCTTGCACAAGGCAATTGGGACCACTCTGGAGTATAGCACAGCCTTTCACCCACAGACAGATGGTCAAACCGAAAGAGTGAACCAGATACTGGAAGATCTACTAAGAGCTTGTGTGCTAACCTACAGCAAGGACTGGGAAAAGAGTCTGTCCTACGCAGAATTCTCCTACAACAATAGCTACCAGGCTAGTTTGAAAATGTCCCCATTTGAAGCCTTATATGAAGAAAGTGCAGAACACCTCTGATGTGGTCTGAAGTGGGAGAGAGAACGTTCTTTGGCCCTGACACTATTGTGGAAGCAGAAGAGAATGTGGCTAAAATCAGAGAGAACCTGAAGATTGCCCAAAGCAGGTAGAAAAAGTTATGCAGATAAGAGAAGGAGGAACCTCGAGTTCAAAGAAGGAGATTTTGTATACCTGAAAGTGTCACCGCTCAGAGGCACCAAGAGGTTCCATGTCAAAGGGAAGCTGGCACCCAGATTTGTGGGACCCTACAAGATACTGCAAAGGATAGGCAAGCTAGCCTACAAGCTAGAGTTACCTAAAGACCTAGAACGAGTACACCCAGTGTTCCATGTATCTCAGTTGAGGCGATGCCTGAGAGTGCCAGAACAGCAAGTGAGGACAGAAGCCCTAGATGTGCAAAACACACTGGAGTATATGGAGTACCCAGAGAAGATCTTGGACAGAGTCGTTAAAGAGACAAGAAACACATCAATCCCCTTCTGCAAAGTTCTGTGGAGCAACCACACAGAGAGGGAGGCAACTTGGGAGAAAGAGTCAGTGCTGAGAGAGAAGTACCCACACCTGTTTAAGCCTTAGGTATACCCAAATCTCGAGGACGAGATTCTCGTGAGGGGGGAAGACTGTAACATCCCGTAATTTCGTAGGAAATTGTTGAATGCAAAAATCCGGAATTTCAAAAAATTTTGGTGAATTGTTGTGCAAGCAAACAAACATATAAGGTTGTCTTCTATTTTGCTCCCTTTATTCTTAGGCAATTTAAATTAAATTTAAAATCAATTTGAAGCGCCAAGGACCAAATAGTGTGATTTGGTTTTGTTTGGCTTTGTTGGATTTTTGGTTGGTTTGAATTCAAATTCTAGATTTGAATTCAAACACTAACTAGCCCAAACTAATTTCCAACCTGCTAACTGTTCTTGGGCCCAATCTTCCAACCAAAGTCCAGCTAACCCCCTTGAACTCTCTTTCCAACTCAGCAAACCAAACCAGCCCGTCCGGCCTTTCGGCCCAACCGCCGGCCCAGCTAATCCACCCGCGCCCCTCCTTTCCCCTTAGCCGCTGACCGGTGGAACTTCCCCGAGCGCTTCTTCCTCTTCCCCGGTCACGCACCGCGCGCGTGCCGCCCGTCGCTTTCCCGCGGCGCCGCCCAGCCAATCCCCACGCGGGAGCCCCTGTGGCCCGACCGGATGCTGCCGCGTGTAAAGGCGCGCACGCCAAGGCCGCATCGTCGTCCGTGCCCACGCCAAACCCTAGCTACCGCCCTATAAAATCCCCACGATCCCCGCTTCCTTGTCCAAGACGCCGCCGCCCCAATTGGGGTTCTTCCAGCCTGCGTCCGAGAGGAAGAGAGGAGAGGAAGGTGTCGTGGTGAAGAAGGAGGTGGAGCAAGGCTAGCCAGGGCGCAGAGAAGAAGCCGAGCGTCTTCCCCACCAACGTGCCGCAAGCGGGAGCGCCGCCGCCGTGGAGGTCGCCGGAGGAGGCCAAGCAGGAGCCGTTCGTGGGAGCTCGAGCATCACCAAGCTGCCGCACATCTACACCGACCTGCTGCGATCGTCTACTTGCCCTGTGGTGAGCCGCCCGCGAAGAGCCCCTCCTACCTCTGTTTCCCTTCCTGCCGCCGCGCCGCCGTCGCGTTGCAAGCCCCCTGTCCCGGCCTTCGTGCCGAAGATCTTCTGCAGGACCCCGTCCGCACCGCAACCCGCCGACGCCTTTTGCCTTGAACCCCGGCCGCCATGCCGTCGCCGCGCACCGGGAGAACTCGGCCCGCGCGCGCGCCATGCCGCAGCGCGGCCAAGCCGAGGGCTTGAGCTGCGCTCGCGAGTGCCGGAGCCGGTTCGCCGGAGCACCCGGGCAGAACGTCGAGCCATCGCCGAAGCGTCGTTCCGCCGATGAACCGTCATCGCCGCGGACTTGGGACGCCAGGGCCCCGCGCGCGTATGTGAAGCCTAGCCAAGCCGAGGGCCGTGGCCCAAACCTCTTTTCCGCTCGCCGCCGAGCCAGCGTTGCCGTGAGTCGGACTCGCCGGCGCCGCGCCGCCGCGTCGGTGATGCGTCCAGCCAAAGCCACACGCACGCACACACCAACTCGCTGCACGATCCCCCACAGAAGATCCCGGCAGCTGCAGACCGATCCCGTAGACCCGGCTCACATAGACCAGACTCACGGTCCATGGTGAACCGCGCCCACCATCCTGAACCAAGCCAGCCAGCCATCTTGGGCCGCCAGCCCAGCCTTCGTGGGCCTAAAGCTTTCGCCAAAGTCCAGATCTGCTCCCTGAACTATCTTGGCCTAGCCACTCTCGGCCCGTTTCCAGCCCGCGAATTCTTTTCCTTTTTCCTTTTCTTTTAACAGCGCTGACAAGTCGGCCCCACCTGACAGCAACCTAGGAGACTGACCTGTGGGCCCAGTTGACCCGCTGACCCCGCTGACCATTGACCGTTGACTGGTCAATGTTGACCAAGTCAACGCTGACGTCATCCGGGCCACGATGACGTCAGCAAAGCCGGCCCCACTGATGACGTCATACTGACGTCAGCAGTGATTACGTGGCACGCCCTGGTGCTGCCACGTGTCCCAGCCTGATTGATTTTCTTTTTTCGGAATTATTTAATATTTTCATAAAATGATTTAAACTTCAAAAATTAATAATAAATCAACCGTAGCTCAGAAAAATATGAAACTAGTTTCTATATTCTTCAAAAATCATGACCTACACATTAGTCTAGAGTTTGGTGTTGTTTGGGTCTTTTTTCCTTGTTGTTTTGGTGTTTCTTTGCTAGTAGTCCCCGCCTTTATTTTATTTTGCGATCCTAGGAGGTCCGGAGAGTCCAGAGGAGGGCGTCTACTACCTCAGCTACCTCTACGAAGTTCAAGAGCAAGTCCCAGGTTCACGCCCAACCATTCTCTGAAATACCTATTAGACATGCAAACTAGTCTGCTAGCGCTTTATTTATTCGCGTAATGATGATATACCTGCACTGCCATTTATCTACCCTGATTCCTTGCTACCTATTATCCACTATATGAGAATGCTATGCTATGCATGTGTTGGGATGGTTGTGATCTGATCCTCTTGGCGTGTGTTGTGGGTGGTTTGGGAGGAGTAGTGCAGCTAGGCGGTGGAGGCGAGTGATAACAACCCGGTCGTTTGATCGGGGTGCTTTGGAACTGCAATCGGACAGTTCCTTCAGAGTACCTGTTGCGGGTACCTTTATGGATTACTTGAGATTGATGGATTTGAGGAATTTGGGCGGCAATACCTATAATGGGTGCCGATTGCGGACCGTTGCGGCGGATCACTTTGACGCTGATACTCGCCTTACCGACAATTAAGGGCCGTATCGGGATGACCCGGACGTTGGAATTTACAGTGCTCACCATCTACCCAGAATGGGGAGGCTTCCAGCAAGCCTACTTAGTACGGTGCCAGACCTGTAGGAGATTCGAGTTTGATATGTGTAAGGGGGACTCGTTGCGGCGTACTCTCCCTGATTTACCACGGCCCCCGACTGGCCCCGGTGGGAAGGTTTCACGACCCTGCGGCAGCTGTTAGCTCAAATTGTTTCCCGAGCCTAGGGAGGCAGTATGGCACCGTACTCTTTAGGGTCTTTGCTGCGGGTTGTGTCTCAAGGCGGCTAGCTACCGTCTGCAGCCCGGGTGGTTCCTGGAGCGCAACCTCTGCAGAGTGAAAACTATACGTATAGCCGTGTCCACGGTTACGCCGGACCAGGGACACCGTCAAGCCGTCGTCGTACCGCACGTCTACCTTGAGCTGCTGTGAACCTCTACTCGACCCAAGGTGAGCTGGCACCGCCGCTTCCCCTTTCTCCCCTGTCTCCGGCCTACCGAGTCGACTAGTGAGTGAAAGGAGTTGGTGGATGATTATTGCGGTTACCTGTTGAGGCAGGACGAGCCCGATGTGGTTGTGAGATTGATGGTTGGTTTTGGGGAGTGTGAACTCTTTGGTGAGGATAGGAGTTGGTGATGAGATGAACTTGGTTATATTGCTGCTGCACGCATAGGAAAACCCCAGCTTATACTCCTTGGATATTTTATTAATAGCTTAGGCCACTATAAAGCATTGCTGCATATTATGGTTGATGTCGACGTGGACCTGTCCCATTTCCTTGGGGACAGCCTTTGGGTACACAAGAGAAGACTCCGAGTACAAGATGGACGATGACAAGAGGGCTGTGCGCTGCGCTCAAGGATGCCTGTGGAGGTGAAGGCCTGAAGCACCAGAAGCTTATAGCTATCCGCTGCGTAGTGTTTCCTTTCTGTCGTTTAGCCCAGTGGGCTTGTACCTTATCGCTATGTATTTCTATCATGTTTCAGGACCTAAATTAATGTATGGATGTGATATTCTGCTGAAATGAGTTCTGTACATGATAGCTGTTGATTCTGGGACTATCACAAGGGTACAGGTAGTCAGATTCTCGTAATTGGGAATCCGGTTCGTTTCATGAGTAGCCGTAGCCCTTAGTGCTGCATTCACATGTCGCTGAGCTCGCTTTGCGTTCCTTATCCGCCTTGCGGTCTGTTGTTGGTCAGTTTCACCTGGTGTAAATTCTTCTTCCGCTGAGATTTCATCGATTAATTCTCGATCATACGCTCCACCAGTGCCGTCATTATCTGCCATACAGACTTGTCTGCTTGGATCGGACAATTGCAAGGTGGGAGCACTAGATATTGCATGGTTCTTGCCTAAACTGCCGGTAGAACTTGTTAACAATGCGGTCCTGCCATCCTGATATGGCAGATCTTCCAAGATTGCTGCTAATACCCTTGATTCGTCATTGCCAAAGGTATAGTTTGGAATTGCACCTAGCCAGTGAACAAAAAGTCCTCCTGGTGTATTGGTTACAACCAGTCCTGATGGTAAGCGAACAAGTGGTTCTTCCATGGCGAAATTGGTCTCGTAATATGCACTGCAGTTGAAACGCGCAATGTTGTCAGGAGAATCGCTCAACAAAATCATGAAATCGTCGTCGTCGTCCTCTGATGGCTTAAGAGACAGCTCAGAGCCCTTGCAGGAAGTCACGATCTTGTTAAATCTTTCTGGTTCAAGGTTGTCTTGCTTCGCGTTGTACATCTGTTGATACACAGCTGCAGAATTGGAGAGTCCAAACGGGAGTCGAACTAGGGGGTAAGCCGATGGCGTAGCCGACTCGGAATTCCCGACTCCTTCCTTGATTGGAAAAGAGTTGTACCCAGACACGACTTGTGGAGCCCCGATCGGAGTCCGTGTTGGAATCGAAGTCGAGGTCGAATCCATCTTGGAGCCGGAGTCTGCAGTCGAGGTTGAATCCGTGAGTGTAGTCGAGGTCGAGCTTGATGATGAGGTCGATGACGAAGTCGCCAAAAATGGTTCTGATCGATCCGCGAGGAACGACTTGAAGCTCCCTTCACCATTGCAGACGAAAGTCCATGAGCCGATGACGAAAGTTGCGCCGTTCTCAACACCTCTTAATCTGAAAGTTGATCCCATCGCGCCTAGTGGTGAACTTTGACGAGCGAGCCCCACGGTGGGCGCCAAGTGTCAACGAATTATGTCGAGCACGTCTGCCTGGGGGTACCCCAGAGAGTAGATTTGTGGGTCTCGCCTAGTTCTAGGAACGACAGTGTACGAACAACACAAGATTTAGACAGGTTCGGGCCGCGAGTAGCGTAATACCCTACGTCCTGTATGCTGGATTGTATTCCTCGTACGGTTGTGTATGATTGTAGATGTTTTGAGGGGGTCCCTGCCCAGCCTTATATAGTCCGGAGGGCAGGGTTACAAGTCGGTTGTATGATCCTAGTCGTATACAACTCGGAGTACTAGAACAGGGTACTTTGGGGAGTCTCCATCTAGTACACGACTAGTCTACCTAGCCTACTACGTCGTCTTGCACCGAAGCCGACTAGTTTTAGGTAGCTAGGCTAAACATTACTTATCGGGTAGTTTATTCTTTTACATGAATGGCCCTAGAGATCCTGGTCCCACAGGTTGTTCTCTAATTTCTCCCTAAATTCCTAGAAAATTTAAATTAGCTTCGGCCTCTTCTAGCCACTCCC
>OAMR01000024.1:3761460-3788624 GCA_900205405.1 Echinochloa crus-galli | reverse complement strand
TGGGCGCCAAGTGTCGACGAATTATGTCACGCACGTCTGCCTGGGGTTACCCCAGAGAGTAGATTTGTGGGTCTCGCCTAGTTCTAGGAACGACAGTGTACGAACAACACAAGATTTAGACAGGTTCGGGCCGCTACAGCGTAATACCCTACGTCCTGTATGCTGGATTGTATTCCTCGTACGGTTGTGTATGATTGTAGATGGTTTTGAGGGGGTCCCTGCCCAGCCTTATATAGTCCGGAGGGCAGGGTTACAAGTCGGTTGTATTATCCTAGTCGTGTACAACTCGGAGTACTAGAACAGGGTACTTTGGGGAGTCTCCATCTAGTACACGACTAGTCTACCTAGCCTACTACGTCGTCTTGCACCGAAGCCGACTAGTTTTAGGTAGCTAGGCTAAACATTACTTATCGGGTAGTTTATTCTTTTACATGAATGGCCCTAGAGATCCTGGTCCCACAGGTTGTTCTCTAATTTCTCCCTAAATTCCTAGAAAATTTAAATTAATTTAAAATTAATTTGAAGTGCTAAGGATTAAATAGTTGTGATTTGGATTTATTTTTGTTTTATTGGATTTTTGGTTGTGTTCAAACAAAAGCTAACTAAACTAATTCAAATCCTATCTAACCTTCCTGAGCCGTTTTTTCCTTCGTGAAGTCTGCTTGACCTCCTAAGCTTTTCCCGAAGTTCGCAAACCAACCAGCCCGGCTAGCCCTTCCGGCCCAACACCGGCCCAGCAAACTCTTCGCGCCCTTCCTCCTCCTACAGCCGCTGACGTGCGGGCCCCGCCTGTCAGCTTTATCTCCTTCTCCTTTTCTTCCCCGCGCCTGATGCTCCCTCTTAGTCGCGCTAACCCGTAAGCACCCACACCCACCGAGCCTATCCCATCACGCCCCTGACGGCCCATCGTGATGGTGACGCGTGTTCGTGCCATCTTCAACCCTAGCGAGCCCCTATATAACCACCACCTGGGGTGCTCTTTCCCCTTGGGGTAATCTGATCGAGGGTTTCGAGGGGTGAGGAGAGGGAGGTGGAGTTGGGGAAGGAAGGAAGGAGGAGAGGAGGACGAGTGGAGCAGAGGCGCTGCTTCCCCACGACGACACCGAGAGCCGCAGGCGCCGCCGCCGCGTAGGACGCCGGAGAAAAGATAAGCCGGAGCCATTCGAGGGAGCACGAGGACCGCCGGAGCACCGCGAGCACTTCCCCGAGCTGCTGTGTACGACGACTTGCCCCTAGGTGAGCCGCCGTCGTCGTTCCCCCTTTTCTCCCCTGTCTCCTGCCGAGCGCCGCCGCTCATGTGCTCGCCGTCGCCTAGCCGTCTCTGGGACCCGACCATCGAGTCGTGGCCGTGATCTTCTGCAGGTCCCTGTGCCGCTTACCTCTTTTGCAACCGCCATCGACCTTACCTCGCAGCCGAGGCTGCCGCGGCCTAGAATGCCGGTCACCGCGCGCACGCCGAGGCCATGCTGCGGCCGTGGGCAACCACGAGCCAGCACACGTGCACCTAGCCACGTCCCAGCCGCCGCTTGAGACCCCGCGCGCGCAAGCCAGCTCTTTTTCTAGCCGTGTGCCGCTACGCCGTTGCACGGCGCTGCCGGCCGTCCGCCGCCGTGCACCCTCTCCGCCATTGAATCACCACCGACGTGGACCTGGGTCGCCAGGACCCTGCGCGTGTGTGTACGGTTCAGCCGAGCCTCAAAACCGTGGCCTTGTGCCTTCTCTCGCCGCCGCCGAGCGAGCACCGCCGAGCTCTGGTTAGGCCGGCACTGCGCCGTTGCGCACGCGTCGCGGCCGGCCAAGCCACACCAAGGGCCACACCGACACGCTACACAACCAACCACAGAAGATCCCATGAACCCGGCGCACTGTGAACCCCTCTCTCGACTCACCATGGACCGCGTCCAACGAGCCGAGCCGAGCAGCCTCGAATTCATGGGCCAAAAGCCCATCCTTGTTGGGCCGGCCTGCTCCTTTTGGCCCATCAGCAGCCCAGCCATCGTTTTTCTTTTTCCTTAACTGCGCTGACGCATGGGGCCCAGCTGTCATTCAGACCGAGTCGCTGACGCGTGGGACCCACTGACCAGGTTGACCGTTGACCCGCTGACCGTTGACCGGTCAACACTGATGTCAGCCGGACCCAAGCTAACGTCAGCCCTAGGCTGACCCCTTTGATGACGCCAGCATGACGTCATGCTGACGTCAGCAGGCTAATTTCTTTTGTTTTTTTTGGAAGTTATTTAATATTTTTAGAAAATAATTTAAACTTCAAAAATTAATAATAAATCAACCGTAGCTTAGAAAATATGAAACCAGTTTCTATATTTTTCTAAATTCATGATCTACGCGTTAGTGTAGAGTTTGGTGTTCTTTGGGTCTTCCTTTCTTGCTATTTTGGTGTTTCTTTGCTAGTAGCCCTGTCTTATTTATTTGGGTTATTTGGATCCATACCATTACAATTTTTCAACTTCTGAGATTTGCCATTACAATTCGCCTATTTTGAAACTTACCATTACATTTCTTCATTTCTTTGAATCGTGCCATTTTATACGTCTTTGATGCCATTGCACCCACCTGCAGATCCTCGTATTTTTGTATGGCCCAAAATACCCCTGCTGCTTTCCTCCCTACACTCACTGACATGTGGGGCCCACATGTTAGCTTCTTCCTCAACCTTCGGTGCTTCTTCTTCCTTTTACCTCAACCTCGCAGATCCGGCAGAGCTTAGGGCGGCACTAGGCGAGGTGCCCTTGCCGGCACCGGCGCGGGGAGCGGTGAGCTGGGGCGGTGCCGTAAGCTCGGGCCAGCGCCGGTGGGGTGGAGCTCGGGCGGCGGAGGGAGATCGGCCGGGGGCGCGGCGGCGGTGCGCCCGCGCGAGGCCAGGCGAGGCGCGCGTCGGCGAGGCCCTGCGCAAGGCTAGGCGAGGCGCGGCGTCGGCGAGCTCGCCCGGGAGCGCAGCGGCGGTGTGCCCGCGCGAGGTGCGCCGGCGACAGCAGGCCCGCAGCGCATTGAGAGGAGAAGGAAGAAGAAGCACCAAAGGTTGAAGAAGAAGCTGACATGTGGGCCCCACACGTTAGTAAGTGTAGGGAGGAAAGCAGCAGGGTATTCTGGGCCATACAAAAATACGAGGATCTGCAATGTCATCAAAGACGTATAAAATGGCACGATTCAAAGAAATGAAGAATTGTAATGGCAAGTTTCAAAATAGGCGAATTGTAATGGCATATCTCAGAAGTTGAAAAATTGTAATGGTATGGATCCAATAACCCTATTTATTTTCCGCAACTCTAGGAGCTCCGGAGAGCCATGAGGACCCGGACTACTTCGACAACTGCTTTGGAGAGGATGAGGATGCTTACCCAGGTTCACGCCCGACCATCCTTTGAAATACCTAGCACTTTACTTTATTCGCATGATGAACCTGCATTGCCTTTGTTATTATCCTGTTACCTTGCTACCTACTATCCACTATATGGAATATGCTATGCTATGCATGTGTTGGGATGGTTGTGATCTGATCCTCTTGGCATGAGTTGTGGGTGGTATGGGTGGCATAGTGCTGCTAGGCGGTGTAAGCGAGTAATAACAACTCGATCCCTGGATCGAGGTGCTTGGGGGCTACACTAGGTCAGTCCCTTCGGACTACCTGTTGCGGGTACATGGTTACTTTGGATACTTTTGAGGCGTAGGGGCGGCAATACTTGTTATGGGTGCCGATTGCGGACCGTTGCAGCGGATCACTTATGATGCTGATACTCGCTTTACCGATAATTAAGGACCGAGTCGAGTTCGACCTTTGGATGTAGGATCGACAGTGCTCACCATCTACCCGGTATGGGGAGGGTTCCAGCAAGCCTACTCTAGTGCGGCGCCGAGACTGTAGGAGATTCGAGTTTGATATGTGTAAGGGGAACTCGTTGCGGCGTACTCTCCCTGATTTTCAACTGCCCCTCCCCCCCCCCCCCCCCCGACTGGCCCGGGTGGGAAGGTTTCACACCCCTGGGGCAGATGTAGATCAGATGTTTCCGAGTCCAGGGAGACAGGATTGGCGCCGTTACTTCTTAGGGTCTTTGCTGTGGGCTGTGTCTCGGGTTGGTTGCTGACTAGCCCTACAGCCCGGATGGATTCCAGGAGTGCCACATCTGCAGAGTGTAAACTATACGTATAGCCGTGTCCACGGTTACGGACGACCCGCTTCTGATAAGTTCCGACTAGCATGGGATTCTGCTTTCTTATCTCATCCTTGATTTGGGTTATGAGAGATCGGTCCAGCGTTGCTGATGAGACAAGGTGGGGAGGGAGCTCACCGAGTCGACTAGTGAGTGCAAGGTGTTAGCGGATGATATTTACGGGAACCTACGGTGGCAGGACGAGCCCGATGTGGTTGTGAGGTTGATGGTGGAATTTGGGGAGTGCGATCTCTCTGGTGAGGAAAGGTGCCAGTGATGAGATGAACTTGGGTTTATTGCTGCTCCTCATATAAAACCCCGGCTTATATTCCTTGAATACTTTCATTACTAGTTAGGCCACTTTAAAGCTTGCTGCATATAGGGTTGGTGACGTGAACATGTCCCTATTCTTTGGGGACAGACTTTGGGTACTTAGGTGAAGACCCCGACCACGAGTTCAACCAGAATGGGTGGTACGACTAAAGGATACGCGCTATGCTCAAGGATGTGTATGGAGATTGGACCTAGATGATTTAGCTACCGCTTCGTAGCTATTTATTTAGTCCAGAGGGCTTGTACCAGACCGCTATGTTTATATATGTCTTGTAATGGATCTCTTTTATTGTTGTATGGATGTGATATTCGACTGAGATAAGTTCTGTACGAGATAGTTGCTATTGCTGGGACTATCTTCAGGGTACAGGGAGTCGGATTCTCGGGAATCCGGTTCGTTTCAGTTGGTTGATTAAAAGGATCAAATGTCATGTAAAACAAACCGCTCATGTTTTAAAGATCATTTTAGTGAAGTCAATATTTGGAGTTCTATAATAATAAAGCCTATTGTTTAAACACCTATAATAGCAATTTTCTCATGCGTTAGCAATGCGGAAAAAGGAGTAGGGATAGGACGAACTCGCACTACTCCAGATACAAGGATCACAAACGGTTCAAAACGGCCATCACAAAGTGATGTTCCGTTTGTGATGCCCCCATCACAAACAGTTCATTTTCCCAACCGTTTGTGATTTCCTGTGTCCGAAATAAACCCCAAAAAATACGAAAACAATAGGGAAAAAATTTATTTTCATTTGGGGAGGCCACCGTTTGTTTTCCCATCACAAACGGTTCATTTTCCCAGCAAGTCGCGCCATTTTTTCGCGCATAGTTCGCGCGCTCCGCGGCCGGCCGGGTTCGAACTCACGACCTCTCTCTCCAACGGTTCTTGAACCGTTTGTGATGCCCCCATCACAAACGGTTCGTTTTCCCAACCGTTTGTGATTTCCTGTGTCCGAAATAAACCCAAAAAAATACGAAAACAATAGGGAAAAAATTTATTTTCATTTGGGGAGGCCACCGGCCATCCAAGCCATCAAGTCGCAAGTCGCGCCATTTTTTCGCGCATAGTTCGCGCGCTCCGCGGCCAAACCGTTTGTGATGTTCCGTTTGTGATACCCCGGGCATCACAAACGGTTCTTGAACCGTTTGTGATGCCCCCATCACAAACGGTTCGTTTTCCCAACCGTTTGTGATTTCCTGTGTCCGAAATAAACCCAAAAAAATACGAAAACAATAGGGAAAAAATTTATTTTCATTTGGGGAGGTTGTGATGAGGGTATCACAAACAGTTTTCCAAAATCGTTTGTGATGGTGCCGTTTGTGATGATGGTTTCTCTAGTAGTGTCGTATTGGCAGACCAACACATATCAACACCCTTATTCCGGCGCAGGATGGCCCCCACCGGGCGTGGTTACGTCACCTCTATTTCGCGGCCCTTGGATCGCGGCTGATCCGGCCGTTCGCCACCTGCCACGCACCTAGGCAAAATTGTAAAAAAACCCTCTACGTTTTTAATAATCAACCCGCGGTCCAGACAAGTCCCTGCTGAAGTGCTGAATAGTAAACATGCTCATTTATTTTCCCAATAACCCCTTATACTCGAGAATATTTCCAGGCGAAGAAGAGAAAATTCGGATTTCGCGTCTTTTTTGCAAAAAGACGCCCGCCTATGGTGTTTTCTGAAAAAACCCCTTCCGCCCCACTCCGCAGAAGCTGCGCCTGGCCTCGACCGCCGACCCCTCCTATTCTTCTCTCTCCCTCTCTTTCCTTTTCCCAGGCTCCCCGCGCCGCCGTCACCGCTGCCGCTCAAGCCTCCCCGCCGCCGCTGCCCCTCTCACGTCCTTCCTCCTCTGGGTACCAGATCGTCTCCCTCGCCTCCCGCTCGTCTCATCGCTTGCAAGGGAGCCATGTCTCTGAGAGATTTGCGAGCGTGTCTGTAGACCCTAACCCTAGCTGTTAGTGTGGGAATCGAGCCGGTGGCCGTGTCCAGAAATGGTCGAGGTAGCCTTGAGGCGGCAGCACGTCGGATCGGTGGCTTCGGTGCAGCGGTTGTTGGGCGGCGGCGCACGGAGGCGACGTCGGGATGCGGCATGTACAGGCGGCGGGGTCCACGCTGCCTGTTGGTGGGGGTGTGCGTCGTCGGCCCTGAGATGTGGACAGCGTGCGGCAGAGAGCCTCCACCAATCCATCACGTGGAGAGACAGAGACAGAAGCTAGCAGGTTTGAAGTGGATCAAAAGTGCTTCCACTTGCCTCTTCTTCCTTCATATTTTAATTTTCTATGGACCTCCAAAATTCATCAAACTTGTCATGCATGTCGTGCAATGTGTATGCATTCCATTTTGTGCATTTGGACAGCAACATATGCTATAGTACTCAACTTATTGATTTGCAAAGAGAGCTAAGTGTCTGGATTCAGGCTGTTAAGTGACATTCAGATTGTTGGCACTAGGTGAACGTGTATGGCACACATATATGTCTGCACCACTGCAGGAAAACGGTGCTGGTTTATGGCATGCCGGCTGCCGGCTGCAGCTGCTGCTCAGTAGTTAGTGCCAGGTAGCAAACAGCAGTGCATGGGGAATGTAGGAATTTTGATTTTGCAGTGAGCGAGAGAATGCAAACAAAGATAGGTGCACAAATGGAATTTCCAGTATCCCAACCACTCTGTAATATGCATTTGAACAATTATGATCAATGGTTCATTATTTGTTATAAATCTTTAGGTTTCTAGCATGAAGAGAGGGAAACTTCTCACATATTGATGGATTTTCCTGTATCCCAATCACTCTGGAATATGCATTTGAACAATTATGATCAATGGTTCATTATTTGTCATAAATCCTTAGGTTTCCAGCATAAAGAGAAAACTTCTCACATATTGTTCCATCAAATTCAAGCAATGCCTTCCTGTTGTTGATGTATTATGATTTTTTTTACTCTCCTGTGTGAGCCTTCTTCCAATTAGCCAACTATACATATATGACAATTGCAAACATTTGAAGCATTGTAGGAAATAAAGCTCAAAATAATCTGAGTTTCTGCATAAGCAGCTATTAGGCATATTATGTTTATATACCTTCATACCCGACCTATTTAGGACTGACATGGTAATGCTCTTTTTGCATCTGCATAGCAAATTTTATATTGCCTTAATCCTATTTCTCAAAACTCTTCTCGTAATCCTGACATTGAATTACAGATGTTTTCTTTTCTATCTGATTACTTTCCTGACATGGGTTGCAAATGCATGTTCGCTTCATAGTAACAAAGAGGAGCACATGATGACAAGTTTGAAAATAAAGAAAGGGTAAGAAATATTTTGAGGTGCTACTCTACTGGAACAGGTAATTATAGACTGTTGGACTGACATTTGTTTCAAGCAATGCCTCAAACCACAATTATTGGTTTCTGTTTGTAATTTGCAAATGGGCTTTGGTCTGTGGTTCTTGTTAGTCTTGAGTGCACATATGGTTTTACTATGTGCAAATTTTCAGCAGTTCCTGAACTACCTTCTATAAACAAAACTAATAATTCAGTTTGGAACTAACACGGATAAATTGGCGCGCCGTTGGCGCGCCCCAGACTCTAGTGGGCCCTTGATGAGCGCTCCAGTCCGACGCAGCAGCGGCACACTGGAGAATATCGAGCGTGTAGTAGAGCCCAAGCAAGACACGTTCAGGATAAGGCGCCTTGGGTGCAGCTTCTTGGCTGCTTCATCATCTTGGCCCGCTATAGAGACAGCAGGGCTGCCTGATGACGTCAGAAGCAAATGTGCTCAGCCTATAAATGCAAGGACCTAACAGGCCATAAAGGGATTTTGACCAAGGGAAAAGAAAGAAACTTTTCTTCCGAACGGAGATTTAGACTATACTGGATAAGAGGGATTCGAACTCCGAAATTAGTCTCGAACAAATAGAAGAAACCATTCTAAGCAGTAAAAAAGTGCTACAAATAATTTTATAACCTATATTGGTTTATTTTAATTTATAAAATAATTGTTTTCCTTACTAAATTCACTGTTAACTACTTAATGTTGGAAAAAATTAGAATTTAAAGAAAATCATTCACTACCAGAATACTTCACATCCGCCCGCCCCCTCCGCCTCGGCCCTTTTTGGACCCGGTGCTGAAGGGGCTTCAGCACCGGGTCCAACGGCTAGGAGCGGGGGCGGCGCTGGGATGTGTCTGGCCGAAGGCATTAGCACCGGGTCGTGGCAAGACCCGGTGCTAATGCTCCCCCTTTAGGACCGGGTGCAGCCAGCAACCGGTGCTAATGTGCCCGAGGCCATTTCGCACCGGTTGCTGGTTGCACCCGGTGCTAAAGGGTGCGCATTAGCACCGGGTCTTGCCACGACCCGGTGCTAGTGTGCTTGAATATAGGGGCTCCTTCCCCCCGCCCGAGCCAGCTGAACACTTCGATGTGTTCATGCTGCAGGCTCGGGCGCCGGGAGGAAGAAGAAGAAAGAAGAAAGAGGGGAGGTGCTGCCGAATTTTTTTCAAAATTTGTGAAGATTCTACTCATCTAAGGAGCACTACAAGGTACACTCTTTCATTCTCTAATGTTTTATTTAGCTTGTAATCCTTCTATGCTTTAGAAATAGAGGAATTTGTGAATCAAATAAAGCTAGCTAGAGAGCTTGTGTTCATGGAGGTGAGAGAGGGGGAGGTTGAGTTCATGGTGATGAGAGAGTGTTCATGTTGTGCTTTAAATGGAGAGAGAAGGCAAGCTAGATAGTATTTTGTTTTGTATGACTTATGTATGACTTGTGAATAGTTATAAGGCCAATGTATTTTATTTATTCGAGAGTTTTATTTATTAAAAGTTGGAATGTATATTTGTTTTTAGAAAATGAATATAGTAATTCAATGGAATATATTTTATTAGTTATTTATTAATAGTTGGAATACTTATTTATTAATTTAATGGAAGGTATATTTGTTTTTAGGAAATGAATATAATAAAGATGTGTATAAGAGACAGCATCAAGTATTCAAATACTGAAACTCGTAAAGAAGATTCTTCCAGAGGGTAACAAATTGTCATCGACGACGTATCAAGCAAAACGTGTTGTTTGCCCTCTCGGTTTGGAGGTGCAGAAGATACATGCGTGTCCTAATGACTGTATCCTCTATCGCGGACAGTACGAACACTTGGATCGTTGTCCGGTTTGCACCTGCGCGCGATACAAGATCAGGCGGGACGACCCTGGTGATGTTGGGGGAGAGCGTTCTAAGAAAAAAATCCCTGCGAAGGTGATGTGGTATTTCCCTCTGATACCCCGTCTGAAGCGTTTGTTCAGGAACAAAGACCATGCCAAACTGATGCGCTGGCACAAAGAAGAACGTAAGCAGGATGGCATGTTGAGACACCCCGCCGATGGATCCCAGTGGAGGAACATCGACAGAGCATTCCCAGAGTTTGATGCTGATGCGAGGAATGTTAGGCTTGGTTTAAGTACCGATGGCATGAACCCTTTTGGTGAAATGAGCAGTAGTCATAGCACTTGGCCCGTGACTGTTTGTATCTACAACCTACCCCCCTGGCTCTGCATGAAGCGGAAGTTCATTATGATGCCAGTGCTCATCGAAGGCCCAAAGCAACCTGGCAACGACATTGATGTGTACCTAAGACCATTGGTTGACGAACTTTTGCAGCTGTGGAAGAATGAAGGTGTTAGCGTGTGGGATGAGGACAAGCAGGAGCAGTTTGACCTTCGAGCACTGCTTTTCATAAGCATCAACGACTGGCCTGCACTAAGTAACCTATCAGGACAATCAAACAAAGGATATAAAGCATGCACTCACTGTTTAGAGGAAACCGAAAGCATGTATTTGAAACATTGTCGTAAAGTTGTGTACATGGGTCACCGTCGATTCCTTCCGGCGAAGCATGAGCTACGAAAGAAATGTGCGCATTTTGGCGGGAATGCTGACCGCCGTACAAAGCCGAGACACCGGAGTGGAGAAGAGCTATTTGATATGGTGAAGGACCTACACGTGGTGTTTGGCAAGGGAGACGGAAGCCAGGCTGCTCCGACGGGCGAGGATGGTCGTGCCGCGATGTGGAAGAAGAAGTCTATCTTTTGGGAGCTACCTTATTGGCAACGTTTAGAGGTCCGTAACGCGATTGATGTGATGCATCTGACGAAGAATCTTTGTGTGAACTTGATAAGCTTCCTGGGTACTTATGGGAAGCCAAAAGATACACTGGAAGCACATCAGGAGCTGAAATGATTGAAGCAACGGACTGATCTACATCCAGAAAAGAGAGACAAAGGACGCTAGTACTTGCGTCCTGCCAGCTTCACTCTCAGCAAAGAAGAGAAGGCAAGCATGTTTGAATGCTTGAACAGTATCAAGGTTCCGTCTGGCTACTCCTCCAATATTAAGGGAATAATAAATATGGAAGAGAAGAAGTTCACAAACCTGAAGTCTCACGACTGCCATGGAGAGAGAGGAGAGAGCTTGAGTTCATGGTGGAGAGAGTGTTCATGCATGTTGTGTTTTAAATGGAGAGAGAAGGCAAGATAGTTAGTATTTTGTTTTGTATGACTTGTGAATAGTTGTAAGGCTTATAGTAATGTGGTTTTAGAAATTACTAGAAAATCAATATAAAATGCTAGAAAATCTTATAAATTAATAGAAAATCTTATAAATTACTAGAAAATCAATATAAAATGCTAGAAAATCTTATAAATTAATAGAAAATCTTATAAATTACTAGAAAATCAATATAAAATGCTAGAAAATCTTATAAATTAATAGAAAATCTTATAAATTACTAGAAAATCAATATAAAATGCTAGAAAATCTTATAAATTAATAGAAAATCTTATAAATTACTAGAAAATCAATATAAAATGCTAGAAAATCTTATAAATTAATAGAAAATCTTATAAATTACTAGAAAATCAATATAAAATGCTAGAAAATCTTATAAATTAATAGAAAATCTTATAAATTACTAGAAAATCAATATAAAATGCTAGAAAATCTTATAAATTAATAGAAAATCTTATAAATTACTAGAAAATCAATATAAAATGCTAGAAAATCTTATAAATTAATAGAAAATCTTATAAATTACTAGAAAATCAATATAAAATGCTAGAAAATCTTATAAATTAATAGAAAATCTTATAAATTACTAGAAAATCAATATAAAATGCTAGAAAATCTTATAAATTAATAGAAAATCTTATAAATTACTAGAAAATCAATATAAAATGCTAGAAAATCTTATAAATTAATAGAAAATCTTATAAATTACTAGAAAATCAATATAAAATGCTAGAAAATCTTATAAATTAATAGAAAATCTTATAAATTACTAGAAAATCAATATAAAATGCTAGAAAATCTTATAAATTAATAGAAAATCTTATAAATTACTAGAAAATCAATATAAAATGCTAGAAAATCTTATAAATTAATAGAAAATCTTATAAATTACTAGAAAATCAATATAAAATGCTAGAAAATCTTATAAATTAATAGAAAATCTTATAAATTACTAGAAAATCAATATAAAATGCTAGAAAATCTTATAAATTAATAGAAAATCTTATAAATTACTAGAAAATCAATATAAAATGCTAGAAAATCTTATAAATTAATAGAAAATCTTATAAATTACTAGAAAATCAATATAAAATGCTAGAAAATCTTATAAATTAATAGAAAATCTTATAAATTACTAGAAAATCAATATAAAATGCTAGAAAATCTTATAAATTAATAGAAAATCTTATAAATTACTAGAAAAAGTATCTACGGCGTATCTACGGCGTGATCACAATCAAGGAACATTTGTAAAGAGGAAGTTTATTAGTGTACGAGTAAACCATGATGCCATGTAATTTAATTGCACTATGTTCCACCCAATTTGTAATGACTATATTTGCATTTATTGTATCCTCTATCGCGGATAGTACGAACACTTGGATCGTTGTCCGGTTTGCACCTGCGCGCGATACAAGATCAGGCGGGACGACCCTGGTGATGTTGGGGGAGAGCGTTCTAAGAAAAAAATCCCTGCGATAAGATTTGATAGTAATTCATAAGATTTTCTATTAATTTATATGATTTTTCATTAATTCTAGCATTTTATATTTATTTTCTATTAATTTATAAGATTTTCTATTAATTTTGTAGGATTTGTTATTACTTCTAGAATTTTATATTGATTTTATATTAATTTATAAGATTTTCTATTAATTTTGTAGGATTTGTTATTACTTCTATAATTTTATATTGATTTTATATTAATTCCTAATATTTTCTTATTTAATATATATTTTTAATAGGTATAGCATTAATAACTGAATTAAAACAACTATTAATAGCTATATATTAAATACTATATTTATCATATGTAATAGGTAGAAAAGAATATGATAAATTAGCACCGGTTTCAGGCAGCAACCGGTGCTAAAGGGCCCCTTTAGCACCGGTTATTCAACCCGGTGCTAAAGGGGTACCCCTTTAGCCTCGGATTAGTTGCACCGGGTGGGAAACCCGGTGCTAAAGGGCTTTCCCACCCGGTAGAGCCTGCACCTCTCCAACAAGCCGCAGGCGGGACCGGTTCCACAGAGCATGCACCTCTCCAACAAGCCGCAGGCGGGACCGGTTCCACAGAGCATGCACCTCTCCAACAAGCCGCAGGCGGGACCGGTTCCACAGAGCATGCACCTCTCCAACAAGCCGCAGGCGGGACCGGTTCCACAGAGCATGCACCTCTCCAACAAGCCGCAGGCGGGACCGGTTCCACAGAGCATGCACCTCTCCAACAAGCCGCAGGCGGGACCGGTTCCACAGAGCATGCACCTCTCCAACAAGCCGCAGGCGGGACCGGTTCCACAGAGCATGCACCTCTCCAAGATGCGGCCCTTATTAGCCCTCCACAGCAATATCAAAGCAGTCACGCTTCCACACAGGCCGCCGAAGCGGTCCGTTACACCGTGGATGAAATAACTCAACGGACCGCGTGCGAGCTTGTCGTCAGGCAGAAGAACTTAGCTGTGGTGGTACGTATGCGACCTTAGTTCATACTGCATACATTTCACCGTAAATACCATTCATTTACTAACTTTCTTTGTGACTACTAACTTATCAGGTCGCATACGGTATGACCAAACGTGTGGAAGAAGGGCAAAAATGGCACTGCAATGACATTCCACATGGTTACGTACCTGTTGAGGTGGAGCAAGTCGTCACCAGCTGGGAAGACTTGGAACTTGACATCCCCGGAGGTGACGGAGAAACAAAACTCGGTCAGTGTTCTCACTGCATCATTCTATGGAGCAAGGCAGACATCGTTATACCCGATACACCTGCGGCTACCAACAAGCCCCCGTCACCTCCAAGAGATCCACATCATGACGATTCTCCGGGAGCTCCTGATGCAAGCCCGTCTCCTCCGCCAAAGAGGTCTCCGTCTCCTCCGCCGAAGAGGTCTCCGTCTCCTCCGCCGAAGAGGTCTCCGTCTCCTCCGCCGAAGAGGTCTCCGTCTCCTCCGCCGAAGAGGTCTCCGTCTCCTCCGCCGAAGAGGTCTCCGTCTCCTCCGCCGAAGAGGTCTCCGTCTCCTCCGCCGAAGAGGTCTCCGTCTCCTCCGCCGAAGAGGTCTCCGTCTCCTCCGCCGAAGAGGTCTCCGTCTCCTCCGCCGAAGAGGTCTCCGTCTCCTCCGCCGAAGAGGTCTCCGTCTCCTCCGCCGAAGAGGTCTCCGTCTCCTCCGCCGAAGAGGTCTCCGTCTCCTCCGCCGAAGAGGGGACGCCGCACTAAAGCCTCTGCCCCCACTCCACCAGGGAAGAAGGCGCGGAAAACCAGAGAGAAGCCCGCACCAGAGAAAAGAGCGGGTGAGAAGACTCTAGAGGAGCTCGAAGCCTCGGTCAAAGCAGACACAAATAGGCAAATGGCCGAGTGGAGGAAAAAACCGGAGCCGGAGCCTAAGCTTGATCCCACTGTCGTCAAGTCATTCTTCGGTAATTTGAGCAAGGGTCAACAGAAGGAAGTAATAGTAACAGACTATGACCGCTCATTACTGAAATCTCGCCGGAAGCGGAAGGCTGTAGATAAGGAGGCGGGCCCATCCAAAAAGGTTCCTCAGCTCGGCCAGCAACCTCAGGGATTGTATAATGTATAATATCGAAAATGTTTAATATCGGAAATTCTATTGTGAACCCGAATCCCTTAGCGAACCACTTCATGTCATGCAACCCTCTTAGCGAACCCGTTCGTCACGCACCCGAACCCACCGCACACCCGAACCCCTTAGCGAATCCGTTTTTCGCGCACCGACCCGGATAGCGAACCCGTTTGTATGCTTAGTATATATTTCTTATCAATTATTTTTAATTCTATAGATGACGGACAACAACAACCCTGTCCCACCCATGCAAGAGGACAACAACAACCATGTCCCAGCCATGCAAGAGGACAACGACATGTTCTTTACGAATCAACTTTTTGATGTTGTAAATGTCCTTGGATGAAATGTTGGGGATCATTGGAAGGGACGACAATATCCAGGGCGACAATGTTGCAAGGCCCGAAAATGTTGAAGGGGCCGCCAATGTCCAAGGCACTAATGAAGGGGCCGGTAACGAGCCCTCGTCTAGTCAGGTGTGTATATAGGTGAAGGGGCCGGTAACGAGCTCTCGTCTAGTCAGGTGTGTATATATATAACATAAATTTATACTGTACATGTCAATTATGTATACTATCTCAATATCATCTCGTATATATGTAATTTGTGTAGGCCGCCTCTGCTTCTACTAGTCGAGCTAAGAAATCAAAACGATCGACCACGAAGATGCTGAAGGATGTCAAGTTTCACATCACTCGAGTGGAGGATGACGGGGAGCCAGTTGAGCCCCCAAAAGTGGCCAAGAAATTTGTATCTCAGTGCGGGGTAATTGTACGGGACAATGTGCCCATTAGTATCAGAAAATGGAAGTCCACGGACCCCACTGAGGAGTACGTGCTCCCCGATACAGAGAAAGAGATGCTATGGACGGAATTAAAGGAAATATTCGACTGGCCTAGCACTCGTGAAGCAGAACTGAGGGATTGGACAATGAAGAAGATGGCAGTTCTGTTCCAGGATTTTAAGAAGAAGTTGTACTCGCATTGGCTCAAAACCGGAGAGGCCCCGGATCCTGAGAAGTATAAGAAGATCAATGATGAGGAGTGGGAAGCATTCCTTGAGTACAAAACCTCCGAAGAGGGTGCAACGGCTAGCGCTAGAAACGCTGGAAACGCCGCAAATAACAAGTACTCCCATAAGATGGGTTCGGGAGGTTACAAGGGAAGCATCCCTAAATAGGAGAAGATGGAAGAAGACCTATATGCTAGAGGCATCACTCCAGCGACACATGACTGACCCACAAGGACCAAGCATTGGTACTATGGTCATGGAGGCACCCTAAGCCCAATCGACGGCTCCTTAGTTTTTCCTAAGGACTTGCGGAACTAGCTCAGTGTCTCCTCGATATCCTCAGGGCATCTGAGAGGGGAGAATTTGTTGCTGATAGAGACAGAGATGAGCTAACCTATGCCTTAGGGAACAAGGAGCATCCTGGACGGACGCGCGGCGTAGGCACAAGCATCTCATGGAAGAAAGGTTTCCAAGAGCACGCCGCCACCTATAGGAGCCGTTCGAGGAAGAAGGCTGAATATGAGCAGAGGGTGAGGGACCTAGAGCAAACGGTTGCTGCCTAGGGCTCAAAGCTCCAAGAAATAGAGTCAGAGATGGAGCGGCGGATGAAGGTAGCATGGCTGCAGATACAACAAGCCATGGGCGAGACCGGTTCCACAGAGCATGCACCTCTCCAACAAGCCACGGGCGGGACTGGTTCCACAGAGCATGCACCTCTCCAAGATGCAGCCCTTATTAGCCCTCCACAACAATATCAAAGTAGTCACGCTTCCACACAGGCCACCGAACCGGTCCGTTACCCCGTGGATGAAATAACTCAACGGACTGCGTGCGAGCTTGTCGTCAGGCAGAAGAACTTAACTGTGGTGGTACGTATGCGACCTTAGTTCGTACTGCATACATTTCACCGTAAATACCATTCATTTACTAACTTTCTTTGTGACTACTAAATTATCAGGTCGCATACGGTATGACCAAACGTGTGGAAGAAGGGCAAAAATGGCACTGCAATGACATTCCACATGGTTAACGTACCTGTTGAGGTGGAGCAAGTCGTCACCAACTGGGAAGACTTGGAACTTGACATCCACGGAGGTGACGGAGAAACAAAACTCGGTCAGTGTTCTCACTGCATCATTCTATGGAGCAAGGCAGACGTCGTCATACCCGGTACACCTGCGGCTACCAACAAGCCTCCGTCACCTCCCCCGTCTCCAAGAGATCCACCGGATCATGACGATTCTCCGGGAGCTCCTGATGCAAGCCCGTCCCCTCCGCCGCGGAGGTCTCCGTCCCCTCCGCCGAAGAGGCAGGTCGCACTAAAGCCTCCGCCCCCACTCCACCAGGGAAGAAGGTGTGGAAACCCAAAGAGAAGCCCGTACCACAGAAAAAAATGGCTGAGAAGACCCCAGAAGAGCTCGGAGCCTGGGTGAAAGCAGACACAAAGAGGCAAATGGCCGAGCGGAGGAAAAAACCGGAGCCGGAGCCGAAGCTTGATCCCACTATCGTCAAGTCATTCCTGGGTAATTTGAGCAAGGGTCAACAGAAGGAAGTACTAATAACAGACTATGACCGCTCATTACTCAAATCTCGCCGGAAGCGGAACGCTGCAGATAAGGAGGCGGGCACATCCAAAAAGGTTCCTCAGCTCGGCCAGCAATCTCAGCAGCCCTTGGCTCCATTGCCAACTCCGCACGAGCTACGCCTAGCAGAATTTGAGGCCGAGACTGGACTATCCAGAGATCAACTCCTGGGGTAAGCAGACATGCCTGTAAACACAACTTTGAAGTGGTCGTTTAAGCTTGGCGAGCCTATGGTCCCTCCTGAAATGGAGAGCAAGCTACATACGAAGATGCGCCGATTCCATGACTGGTACTTGGAAGAATCAAGAAGGAATAAACGGCGCATGATCAAAGTAGGCGTGAAGGACCAGGATTTCTACAATGGCGACGTGGATTCGGTCTGGCTGAGGTTTAAGGATATATATGAGCTGTACCACCGCGACGCCATGGACGTGGATTTGATCACCTGTTGGACACTGTAAGTACTTTGTTGTTGTTTACAATTCACAGTTTGAAAACAATAATTCCAATCTATGCTGACGCGGGCTTTATTTATTGCTTAACATATGCAGAATGGAGATTCAAAAATGTCGGAGAGACAGTATATATGACGTTGGATTCGTGGATCCTCGAAGGATAAGTGAAGAAATGATATTGATGAATCCTGAGGAAACATATGGAAACCTATACAAATATATTAAGAAACAAAATTACTGCGACTCCATACTAATCCCGTACAACATCGAGTGAGTACATACACAGGCTTCTTCTTCTTATACTGTCTGTGTACTAATTCATTTCTGATTATAATGTATACATGTGCACAGATTCCACTGGTTCTTAATAATATTGTGTCCTGACCGGGGTGTCGTGAACGTCTTTGATTCGTTGCACACTCCAAAAGAAAAACTACAGAACATCATGGACATGATGACAAGGTGATGTATATTTTCCCCTACTTAATTCACCCCTTACACTCGCAATGACTTAACTCAATTTTTTTGTTCGCAGGGCCTGGAATCAATTTCGTCAAGAACACACGGGTATTCAACATGAAACACTAAAATGGAACATTGGCTTTCCGGTAAGCAAGTAATTTGTACATGTAGGCCTCGGCTAATATATTATATGAATTTTACTTAATTTCTTTTGGTCGACAGTGTGCCAAGACACATTTCCATTATTATTAAGTGCACAATTATTGTCTCCAATTCGGCGGTGCCAATATCTTTTAGTCATTTGTAAATTATAGACGGTGAAGCTGAAGGAAGAGTGCCTAGAGAAAGAAAGAATCGACGCAATTTCATAACAGCTCATCGGATGGATTTGGGACGAGGTCGTCAATCCCCGAGGAGAATACCACGTCGCAAGATCGGAGGACATGCCGGACAACTCAAAAAGTCATGTAACATCCTAAGTTGTAAATACAGTTTAAACAATAACTCGAGTGCGATATATATTTTGTAATGGACAGCGGCGACCGGGAGACGAGGCCGGCGAGCGGCGGCCGTGAATCATGACCAGCGAGCGGGTGCGAGCGCGTCGACCAGACCAAGCTGGCATGGCAGAGGACGGGAGGATAGCGGAGCAGAGGGAGAGGAGAGGAAGCGCACGCCATGTCTGGTTCGTCCGCCCGCCGATTCCGCCCCCAGATCCCCAATTCGTGCGTGATTCCTCGATTGGACCAACGCCCGAGCTATTGGTGCCGGCAGATGCTTGATTCGAGGCGGGATTTGCGCCCCGAGGTGAGCTCCCGGAGGATTCGGCACTAAGGTTAGTGCGTGATTTTTTTTTCCGCCGCCCCCGCTCGCTCGTCGTCGTCTCCGAACGCAACGCAGGTGAGGTGGTGCTCCCTTCTCCGATCCCAGCTTATCTCGATCGATCCATTCAACCAATCCTCACTTGCTATAATCCATTCTGCCAAGTCTGTCCGCGCCCGCCGCCGCAAGGGCTCTCTGCCAATCTGTCCCCGTTCAATCGCGCCTACCGATTCCTTCCCCTCGTCAGCTCGAAGGTGGTCGATTGCTCTGCGTACGTTAATTAGGCGTGATATGTGGTGTTACATATTTTCCATGTACTTTGAACCAATCGGTCGCATGTTCAGATTCGAGGTCAGTCTTGGGGAACGGGTTGCCTCCGGGAAGATTAGAAAGCTTTTGTCCATGGAGTATTTTTTTAGGGATTCCATTCTCTTAGATTCTCTAGATTATCTGAGGCTCTCCTCTCTACAGCAGCGCCGCCAGCGACCGCTACCAGATTGGGCTCCGATCCTCCACCTCATCCACTGTTTTGCTTGGCCTTACTTTTTTTCGTCCAAAAAAAAGAACCACTAGCTGATCAAGGAACGGTCGATTTTTGTCCCGGGTAGACATTTTAGTGGCCTCATGGATCTGTGGTATTCATTGTAGCAATTCTTGGGGTTTATTGTTAGCCCTTATTTACATCAGTGAACATGTTTTTGTAAATCTGCTGCTATGTGTTTGTCGGTGAAAACATATATGGAAATTGCGCTGGATACATTTTCTGATTTGTGGCTCCTTTCCAATGCAGGATGAGTGAAGATGATAAGACTGTTGTTTGCTGCTGCTGCTGAGCAGCCGAAGCGAGCCCCTAAGCTCAATGAAAGGATCCTCTCTTCTTTGTCCAGGAGATCCGTGGCAGCTCACCCATGGCTCACTTTTTTTTCTGCAGTTGCACTGAATGTATACCTGCAAACGATGACGCACTTTTAATCTGAAATTAAACTGGAGTGATCACCTGCCAGTTGCAATTGATACTGTTTTTTCTCTGCAATTGCACTGAGTTAACACCTGCAATTGTTGATTCACTTTTATTCTAAATTATACGAATGATATAACCTGCCACCTGCAACTCATACTGTTTTTCTCCGCAATTGCACTGTGCAATTGCTGATCCACTTTTATTCTGAAATTATACAAGAATGATCACCTACCACTTGCAACACATACTGCTTTTTTCTGCAATTGCACCGAATGTACATATGCAATTGATGACCCACTTTTGATATGAAATTAAACTGGAGTGATCACCTACCATCTGCAACTGATACTGTTTTTTCTCTGCAATTGCACCGAGTGAACACCTGCAATTGCTGATCCACTTCTATTCTGAAATTATATTAGAATGATCACCTGCCACCTGCAACATATAATGCTTTTTTCTGCAATTGCACTGAATGTACACCTGCAACTGATGACCCACTTTTTATCTGAAATTTAACTTGAGTGATCACCTGCCACCTGCAACTAATACTGCTTTTTTCTGCAATTGCACTGAATGTACACATGCAATTGATTATCCACTTTTGATCTGAAATTAAACTGGAGTGATCATTTGTCACCTGCAACTAATACTGCTTTTTTTCCCGCAATTGCATTGAGTGAACACCTGCAATTGATGACCCACTTTTGATGTGAAATTAAATTGGAGTGATCGACTGCCACCTGCAACTGATACTGTTTTTTCTCTGCAATTGCACTGAATGAACACCTGTAATTGATGACCACTTTTGATCTGAAATTATACTGGAGTGATCACCTGCCACCTGCAACTGATACTGCTTTTTTCTGCAATTGTATTGAGTGCACACCTGCAATTGATGATCCATTTTTTATCTGAAATTAACTGGAGTGATCACCTGCCACCTGCAACTGATACTGTTTGTTCTCTGCAATTGCTCTGAGTGAACACATGCAATTGTTGACCTCTTTTTATTCTAAAATTAAGCTGAATGATCACCTGCCATCTGCAACTGATACTGCTTTTTTCTGCAATTGGACTGAATGTACACCTGCAATTGTTGACCCACTTTTGATCTGAAAATAAACTGAAATGATCACCTGCCACCTGCAATTGATACTGTTTTTTCTGCAATTGTACTGAATGTACACCTGCAATTGTTTGAATGAATCTTGCAGTTGAAATTTTTTACCACATCGATTTGTGCTAACGTGAGATACCATGTTGTTTTCAGCTAAAAACCATGATTCCACAGAAGAGCTCTGGAGTGCAAGATGGAGAGCTCACCGAAGCTCGAGAATGTGGGAGGCAGAGCACAAGCTGATGGCCATGCACATGTAGGGATTAGATGATTTACAATATGATCCGAAAAGATTGATGTCATGTAGTAAATTATTTATTTTCATGTCATAATACCGTGGCAATTCTGTGATAATGAATTTTTGTGTTCCGGTCCAGTATACCTTATTTCCCTGCCTTATTATAGTTACCTTTTAGCGTCGACTGTATTCTGGTTAAATGCCATTTGTGATTTTTCTATTCAACGCAAGTATTTTGGTCACAAATTGGGATATACAAGTTTAAATGTTTTGGTATCATAGAAAGTTTTCGGGTTTCATGGTATGTGTTGTTACAATAGTTTCCTCGTTAGATGGAATCAAACACTCTTTTTCGGTTGTGGAATTGAGCCTGGAACCTTTTTTTCCGGTCAGTCATTGTTCATTACTGTACGGAATAGGGCCGGTCGCTGTTCACCTTTTTCACTATGTGCTACTATTCATTACTGTAGCAGAGAGGCTGCATGTTCATTACTGTACGGAGCAGGGCCGGGCGACATACAAGTTGCAATTGTGTTGTACTTGTGATGGCAACTAGTACTACAACCAAGGTGCAATTGGAAGGTCGAAAAAAATTTCATCAAAATATATTCTTCATGGATCTTGTTTTGTTAAGCATATTTTTTCGAACAATATGCTTCAAACGGATCTGAAATTGGACTTATGGTCTAAGAGATATCCAATTTTTTAGTTTCGAATCAATAAAAGATTCCCCACATGCAAGCTTCCTTGTGGTTGGCTGGTTGGGTCACGTGGCCTCATATGGTTGGATAGTTCATTGATTCTTGCATGCGGGAGCGAGACTAGTTGTTTCGATAGGGTCTATGTATCCGTAGTAGGGAATACACCTGGGTGCATTTTAGCCTCGTCCTATATATATAAATATTATATTGGAAGCCTAGTGCTTCCAATAACAAATGGAAGCCCCGGCCAACCATCCACCCACCTGGTTGGACCGGACCATCCCGTGCCACCTGGTTTCTCCAGCCCGGCTCACTCACCAGGCCCACGTACGTCCACCCGCGTCACGTGTGGGCCCACTCGAGACCACCGCCGATCGGGTTAAAAAAACAAATCGGCATGCATTTTGAATCATTTTGAATCCTCCCGTTCTCTCTCCTCCCATATTCTCTCTCCATGGCGACGATGGGGCGAGATCCCGGCGGCGCGACGGCGAGGTGAGATTATCCCGGCGGATGCTCCACAGGCGCTGCCCCTCTTCCCTCCCTGTTGGATCTCCGGCGATGACATTGGTTCCCCCTGCAGGTCTTCAAATCGACGACGGCAAGCTCGGGTGGGACCTGCTACAACGGCAACCTCACCGGCGCCGGCCATGGCGTGCGGTGGCTGCTGATGGCCGCGCGGAGTTGGACCTCGGGTCAGCGGGGAGGCGCCTGACGCGGCCAGCTTCACCGATGCGGATCTGGGGGAGCATGGCGTGGCCGGCGCGGCCGCGCACATCCATGGCCGGCGGCGACGGCGGCGGTCGCCGCGGGGCCGCGGTGGAGAGGGTGACGGCGACGGTGGGAGCCAGCGGCCCAGCGGCGTCCACACGAAATGTTACGGTGCCTTGCCATCCCTTGATTTGTGAATTTTTCGGTCGCGGCGGCAGCCTAAATCTCGGAGCTTTACGTTTGCAGAAGCAAAACAAGGGGAGGAGCTCACCGGAGGCGGCGGCTGCACAACCGAAGGGCGCCTGGATCCGGCGTCGTGAGCCAACAACGTGTTCGACGAAATGCCCGAGCCACCCTCTCATCTTTTTCTTCTTTGTTTTTACGCATTCCCATCTATTTGTTGCATAAAAATCAATATGTTGTTTGCATTAATGTGCTACTTGTTTGCATCTCGTGATGATTTTGTTCTTTTTTTCATAGATATCGCCTGGTTTAGAATAGATATTTCCTACATGGATGGTGCGTGTGCTGTGTTTGTTTTAGCATATATAAGTGTCTGTTCTAGCATAGATACTGGAGAACTAAGCCGGACATTTTTCTACGTGCTACCCCTGATGAATTCTTGTTTCTATGATTTTACTAATGTTTATATGATTGCTCTAACCAGTTTTGTTTAGCATATATATTGTCTGTTTTAGCATATATATTGTCTCTTTTAGCATAGATATTTTTTGCAGATTGTCATGGAGCTTGTTTTAGCATGTATATTGTCTGTTTTAGCATAGATACTTTGTGCTTCAAATATTCTTTCTTATTCCACATATGCGTGCTTTGATTCGGTGCAAAATTTGAGTCCCTATGATTTTCGGGTATATTTCCTATGACATTGTTTTTGAAAACCATATGCATGAAGCTGGGTGGATGTTTCTATTACTTTACTGTATATTTTCTATGCTAGTTTTTCAACAGATAACGAGATTTAAAGAATGTTTGGTTAAAATTTGAGTTCCTATGCGTTCTTGCTATATTTCCTATACCTATTTGTGAAGCTACTATATAGTCTGATGGTCTTATGTGCCCCTATTTGAGTTGCTACTATTTGAGTTCCTATGTGCCCCTTCTCGTCTTGCACCGCTCCCACGGCGTTCGCAAGCACGCCAGGCTGATCCGTGTGCCGCCGCCTTCGTCCGCCATGCCGGCCGCCGTGAAGAGCATCAGTGAGGTGGCACCACGTGGGAGTTCCGTCCAGGGTTCATCGGCTGACATAGATGCATGTACCGCGTCCTGTTTGACAATTTGTATCATAGATACTATGGACAATTTGTACGCACTTTACCAGGTTTCTATGATTTTGTGCGGTGTTTCTATGAATGGATCAGAGAACTATCTATACTGATACTGAACTGAATTGAATGTTTGTTTGAACAGTTAAACCAATTGATAGAAATTTCTGGTTTCTATGCTTTTCTGGCATATTTCCTATGCTATTATTATCATGAAAATCATACGTCTGAAACTGGGTTGATGTATGTACATGTTTGAAGCTAAGTTGATGTTTCTATGCATTCTTGTATATTTCCTACGATATTTTTTTGATGAAGGTGAAAACCACGTACAAGACCGAAAGTAAAAAAGTGAACTAGGATATTTTTCTTTTTCATGTTTTTATGACTTTTTGTGCTGATTTTAGATCTGTGATGGTCATACACATTTCAATAGGTATCTATGACATTTGAATGTCGGCGGAATCATAGAAACCATACAAAATTGCATACAAATCCCACTGAAAGTCGTAGTTTTTTAAATTTAAAAGTTTCAAAAAAATATATTCAAAATGGATCTCAAACTGTGCAAGAAAATGTCAGGAAACTAGTGGTGAAACCCGTTTGTGATGAAATATCAATAGGTTTATATGCAATATCAACAGGTTTATATGTAATATCGATAGGTGTCTATGACATTTGAATGTCGGCGGAATCATAGAAACCATACAAAATTGCATACAAATCCCACCGAAAGTCGTAGATTTTAAAATTCAAAATTTTCAAGAAAATATATTCAAAATGGATCTCAAACTGTGCACGAAAATGTCATGAACCCATTGGTGAAACCCGTTTGTGAATTGGAGATTCGAGTGAAGAATTATCGCGAAAATAGTAGGAATCACGTTGGTTTGCATGCATGCACGTGTGCGTCAGATGGTGTACAGGGCGTGTCAGGTGGCAGGTACTCTCTTTTGGTTTGAAATGTTTCTACGACATTCGGCGAGGATTATATGACTATAGTGCTGGTTTATACGAGATTTTTACATGTTCTTATGCAATATCAATAGCTTACTATGCAATATCAATAGGTTCCTATGCAATATTAATGTGTTCCTATGCGATATCACTAGGTTCGTATGCAATATCAATAGGTTTATATGCAATATCAACAGGTAGATATGCAATTTCGATAGGTGTCTATGACATTTGAATGTGGGCGGAATCATAGAAACCATACAAAATTGGATACAAATCCCACCGAAAGTCGTAGATTTTAAAATTCAAAATTTTAAGAAAATATATTCAAAATGGATCTCAAACTGTACACGAAAATGTCAGGAAACTAGTGGTGAAACCCGTTTGTGAATTGGAGATTCGAGTGAAGAATTATCGCGAAAATAGTAGGAATCACGTTGGTTTGCATGCATGCATGCGTGCGTCAGACTGTGGGCTGTGGCAGGTAACACCTTTTATGTTTGAAATGTTCATATGTCTTTTGGCGACAAATATGTACGACTTTCGGCGAGGATTATATGACTATAGTACTGGTTTATACGAGATTTTTGCACCCGCGAGCACGAGTTCTAGGCAGTTTGTGGGTTGGTGGGTGGCGTGGGCTGGTGGGTGAGTTGGTTGGCCGGGGCTTCCAATAACTATTGGAAGCCCTGGGCTCCCAATAGTCGCGTGCTATATATATATATCAACGTGCATGCATGGCTATTGAAAAAGCAAAAAAAAAACAAAATCCGGGGCCTTTAGCACCGGGCGTAGACAGCAACCGGTGCTAAACGCCCTGCTAAAGGCGCTGCGGGGGCAGGCTCTTTAGCACCGGTTGCTTTAGCACCGGTTATTAAACCCGGTGCTAAAGGGTTACCCCTTTAGCCTCGGAATATCTGCACCGGTTGGGATACCCGGTGCTAAAAGCACTTCCCAACCGGTGCAGATATGTAGTATTCTGGTAGTGATTGTATTAATTATGCTATTTATTTACGTCCCAAAATCTAAAATTTTAGGGTGTGACAGCGCATCGCTTTTTTCTCGATTTATTTTCCAGGAAAGGCCGTAGCCAAGTTTATATATAAAATATCCACCAAAGGATACTGGAATTACCAGTTTATAATAGTTGAGCACAAACCGCTCGAAGAGCAGCATCCAACAAACTCGTAACGGGACTCTCTAGACCACACGCCAGAGATAACAAGACACTACTCGTGACGAACAAACTAAAGTCATGAGACCATTACAAATCGACTGGACCCGACCTTCTGCAGAGCCTACGATTTCGATTTCACCACCAACGGCTACAGGAAAAACTCCAAACAACACCTTAAGGAAGGCAAAGACGCGACTGCGCTAATGTTTGGTTTTCACCACGGAGAGAATCCACGAACCGCCATCGAGCGAGACCCTAGAGACAACGCCCTCAAGAGGGAAGAGCAAACGTCATTGCCCGACCCGACACCGGGTCGAAACTTAAGCTTGAGGACCTCTGCTCGACGAGCCGAGAGCACCTGGACCGATTCCACTCGCTTCCATCCACCGTCCACCATCGCCGCCGCCGAAGCTCGCCCACTAGGTTCTATATGCACCCGATGGCAACACCCGACACCTCGGTAAGGTTTGGGGTCCTCGATTGACCCCTCAATGGAACATCACCGTGCTTCACAAAGTGAGACAGAAATCATGAACCCAGCTGCAGAAACTTGACGGCGCTCCGAAGACGGCTTCGTTGACGACGCGGACAAGGAGGCGGTACCGCCGGCCATGAGGAAACCGCAGGAAGAAGTCAGGACGAGGGTCGCCGCATCCCCACACGCCGCCACCGTCGGGAAACACCAGAGCCATCCCTGACCCCGACCGGGAGCCGCGGGCCAATCACCCGTCAGCACGGTCACCACCGGCTGCCCGGGGCGCAGATCTCGGGTACGGGCCCCCAGATTCGGCCACCCCGGAGGCACTGCACCGTAGGAAGAGGCAGGTCCGGGCCAGGGCCCCTGAGACGCGATAGTGCTGCGCCGCGTCGCGAGCTGCGGCGCTGGAGCCAACCCGAAGTCGGGCCGCGCCCGGCCGTCACCCGCCCAGGCAGTGCCGGCCTAGGCCGAGCCGACGACGAGCGGTGACCCACCGGCCGAGCTCCCTCCGAACCGCCGCCGTGTGGTGGCCCGCCGGCCGGCCGCTGCCGGTGCAG